>CM056721.1:93726436-93904012 GCA_029844215.1 Przewalskia tangutica
ATAGCCAAGCTTCACAACAACAAGCATAGCGAGTTTCACAACAACACAAAGTACTTTCATTTTATACCAAAGTCCGGTTTTAACCCAAAGTACTACATACGTAAGTTCTTTTAAAAGAGATCCATTTCTTTTATAAAAGTCACCCGACAATTGTAGTATTAGAATGACCAACCCGCTTCCTTTTCAAAACCAAGTAACAACATTCTTTTCCTAAGTTCCAGCTGCCTAGTTTGATTACTCGAAGCCTCATTTTCAAATGGTTTCATAGTTCCCAAACTTAATCACTTGATTCCTTTTAGAACAATTAAGTAACATATGTCATATCGTGAGTAGTTTATTCTTGTTTATAACCATCTTATTACAAAGAAATCGTGATCTAGAAAATGTAATATCATTTTGTCTCGTCTTAGCTTCTACGCAGATGAGGTTTCATTGGTTTTAATACAATACATCATTATTCAATACATTTTCCTTTATTAACGCTCGCAGCCGTCCTGGCCGATACACATTCGACCCAAATCAGAAACATTATCCCTTTAAAAACCAAGTACTCATTACTCACGAATGAGGTTTCACACAAACATCCACATTAAAACAAATAAGTTAAGTCTCTATCTTATAAGATCAAGTCTCTTAACTTCTAACGTCAGTAAACCATTTTCACTTACATAAGGTCGTTATAACTAACTTCCCATAAAGCTATTATAACACCATATGTTTTAACCCAACCAAATCACTTAGCACATGTACGCTCACCGCATTACATAGTTCACAACAATCATGCTAGAAAAGATGTGAAGAGGTTCACATACCGCGACGATTTATCGACAATAAGCAAAATGCTCCAAGTACTACAACCTTGCTAGCCCTTTCCACTTTCATCGGAGAATACGCTACTCTTCGTACTATCACCTATAAAGGTCGCAAACGCTCATTAACCCCAAAACATAAGTTTCTATCTTTCTATAGAAAATTCCAGACTCTTCCCGCAACAACAGAAATCTCCTCCTCTATCGCAGGCCGCTACCAAGCCAACCAGTGGGGGTTTTACACGCCTAACCTGACGTGTACAATTCTACACAAGCTCACCGCAATACATTCTATGTAAATACAATTTTAGTTCATTCTTAATTCTTGAGGCTTAAGTCAAAAGACATTGCGAATACTAAGTATAGTTCCATATAGTATACTTCAACTATATATCCTAACAAACATGTAATTTCCAATTACAATAGAGGACAAGATAATTACCTCGATAAGCCCAAAATTATCCGAGTTTAATGTCGCTTCCCGAGCAAGGTTTAGCTCCCACTGTGCGCCCAAACCACTCCAAACAACCCTTAGAAGTTCTAACTAACTTCTACTCAATTACTTCAACCAACTATGAAGATTTCCTTAGTGGTTTCGGTTTGAGACTAAAGGACAAAAGGTAGTATTTGGGACTCTACGAAAGAGGTATCTTGGAATACTACAAGGTACAAGGCTAAGGTATTTTGGGCATTATAACAATACTAGGAGTATTTCTATACCACAACAAGGGGTATTATGAAACAACTACTAAATTTGGGGGCACTTAACACAAAGCATGGGGAGACCCTTCTCGGCCAAAGGCCCTGAGGAGGAGGAGGAGAGGCTTAGGACGAGAGCTACTAGAGGAGGGAGGGATTTCAAGACTTAGACAGCTGAGGGAGTGAATGAATAAGTCTTCACTGAGAGGTATTTATAGCAAACCCAAAGGCCAACCAATGGCCAAGATCTAGCCATGCAAGGCAAGTGTAAGGCCAAGATCAAGCCAAGTGCACCCTAGACCCTACCCTTAAAACCCTCACAAATATCTACACAAATATCAAGCTCAACTTGCCCCTTTTCGCAGTCATCACACTTGTCTTCTTGTGAGGGTGACATACGCCACCCTCCCGCTGGTCCGTATCGTTTCGCCTCTCGGAAAAATCCGCAAAAACAAAACGACATAGCCGAATTTTCCTTCGCAGTTACGTAAAACGCTTCGCCGAAAACGACTCTAACCGTGTCAGGCCCAAATGTAAAATCGCCAAGGGCCATGGGGTGACACGTCGCCCCGATTCGCCGGCGTATTTCGCCTTCCTAAAATATCCAATTTACGGAATCTCAAAAACAAAGCGGGCCCACAAAACCGTAAATTTCTCCCGTGGCCCCATGACCATTTCCAAAATAAAATTCCATAATTTCTAATATTCCAGAAGTCCGAATACCAAATCGGGAATCCAATTCCGTTAACGAACCTTTTTCCTTCACAAAACGGAAACTTTTCCGTGGAAAATCACCTCTTTCTTCCTTTCCATCTTTCGCCAGATTCTCGCACGTAGTCCCCATACATACTCTGGAAATACGGGGTATAACATCCTTAATCTCAATTATGGTTCATGTTTCCCTTTCTCTGTTGAAACCAAACTTGGTCACTAACTTAGATTTGATTCTTTTGCTTGCCTCATGGCTAAGACTTCCTGTCAATCACAATTTAGGGGGGAGATTTCCTTGATCTCGTCACATAGCAATCCTTTTATTCCCTCCCAGTTCGTAGAGCTTATAGCCAGGTGTTCAACCTCAATTCATGGTATTACATAATTCAATGACTTGTCAAGATTTCTTATCGTTCGAGTGTCTACTCGTCTTTCCTTTATAAGTTATTTCAAGTTGTCCTGGGGTCCCTTACCCCCCCCCCCCCCCGCGTATTTTCTTACTATCTTTCTCGTCAGTACAGATGTTACCACCTTTCCTCGAGGTG
This sequence comes from Przewalskia tangutica, assembly GCA_029844215.1. Classification (NCBI taxonomy): domain Eukaryota; kingdom Viridiplantae; phylum Streptophyta; class Magnoliopsida; order Solanales; family Solanaceae; genus Przewalskia; species Przewalskia tangutica. The sequence continues at coordinate 93,729,201 of CM056721.1, forward strand.
TTCTTACTGCCCATCATTTACTAATGGTCTTTACACTAGTCTGGGGTAATCATATCTCGTGCAACTTATATAACCATAGTTGTATTCTCTTTTATCATTCTGGTCATAATCCTCCCTTATGCTTATTATTAGCAAAAGTATTTATATCTTGATTCATAATCGTGCAGTTACATACATGCGTACTACCTGCATTTATATCCTTACGACACTTCCTCGACCATTTCCTAACGTCGTTCTCAATTACCCCAACACAATACTTTTCCCACGGTTATCTAAAACTGTAACCTATGGCATAACGATACTGAAGACCTTACCAGCCTCCTATCCTTCGTCTAACAACATGGGTACACATAACCCCATAATACGTAAAACTGTCCTTTTACGTGGGGGAGAGAACTTATCTCCCTTTCAAAATCTTAATCATCAAGCGCCACCTTATAATCGTATAGATTTTCAAAACCTACCAACGATGTCTTCTGTTTTCCGCAGGCAATACTCGTACTTATCTTATTCTTGCTTGCGCGTTTTCCTGAAATTATCTAGAAGGTCGTGGCCCTGACCGCCACACCAGACCAATTCCAAGTACCCCCAAGGGTACTTAACATTAAAACTCCTTCAAATTCAAGTACTACTTACCTTCTGCCTCAATTCACCTCAAATGAACAAGTCACACGGACTTATTAAAAACAATGATGTCAAAGAAGGAAGGATAATTCACTGGTTACCACCACTTCCCTTCCTTTCCACTCGATAATCGGCTTACCAGAAAACTGGAATCGAACAAATCTCTCTCTTCAGTCAACGTTGGCATAACGAGAGGCCAACTAGCCCGTACCCATAATTTCCTCAAAGCCTGTCATAACAGCGTTGCTAGGTCTGCTAGGGTCCGACGACTGTATCGTCACCGGGCAATTATTATATACTCACTCAACTACCACCCATCACTCACGGGTGTAGTCACCTCGAAAGGTCCTCATGGATTCAGGCTCTATTCCTTTACACTTGGTTGCTCTCTTTCTCACTGGTTGTACTCCTTCCGTACTTCCAAACTTATACTAGCATACGTACATAACTTCCATAATAAATCTGGCCTCCAATCTTTGGAGTTACTAAATTAAACAATATAAGGCCATTTTCGGCTCTCACAACCTGGTTCTGGTGGAATGCGTCTAGGAACCCGTAAAACGATTAACTAGACTTGGGTCTTGCACCCTCGTGACCCTGTCACGTAGCGGGACTACTACCAACTGATCCCATTCCATTTCATGCTATGGGGCGACCCTTAATAGGTCCTCAACCCGACTCGGCGTCGCACTTAACTCTTATCCTTGGTCTGACTTAAATTTTTTACTACCCGAGAAGGCCTTATATACCTAAGGTCTCGGCGGTTATCAATATTCTTAGGCTCGCAATTTCCATGATCCAAGCCTACCTTATCAGTCCCCCCGTAAACGGGTACAATAACTTCTCATAATACCATAATTGTGTTGTCTTGATCACAACAACCATACTTACTCCATACGGGTCCCATCCGTACCTGTTATACCCCGTAGTTGCAGGGTATGTATGTGAGGACGTACGTACGAGAGTACGGCAGAAATTTTGAAAAGAAAGAAAGATGTGAGTTTTCGACGGAAAAGTTTCCGGTTATTTGTGAAGAAAAAGGTTCGTTAATGGGAATTGGATTCCCAGATTTGGTATTTGGACTTCATAGATTATATTAGAATTTTGAGATTTTATTTTCGGAAATGGTCACGTGGGGCCCACGGGAGAAATTTACGGTTGTGGGCCCGCTTTGTTTTTGAGATTTCAGTAATTTGGATATTTTCTAAGACGAAATATTCTGGCGAATCGGGCGACACGTGTCACCCCAGTGGCACCCTGGCCGATTTTACATTTGGGCACAACACTGTTAGAGTCGTCTTTCGGCGAAACGTTTTACATAACTGCGAAGGGAAAATTACGGCTATGTCGTTTTGTATTTTTAAGGATTTTTACCAGAGACGAAACATTACGGACCAACGGGAGGTGACATGTGTCACCTCACAATGGATGCATGCGCGCACTTGGCCGAACTGAGGCGCGTGTGGTGCTAGATTTTCGTAGATATTTGTGAGGGTTTTAAGGAGTAGGGTCTAGGGTGCACTTGGCTTGATCTTGGCCTTACACTTGCCTTGCACATGGCTTGATCTTGGCCATTGGTTGGCTTTTGGTTTTGCTATAAATCCCCCCCCTTATGTTGATGAACTCTTCATCCACAAATGAAACCTTCCAAGCCTAAAATCCCTCCCTCCTCTAGTGTTGAGTTCGTCCAACTCATCCCCCCCCTCTTTTGAGAGCCTTGGCCGAGGGCCTCCTCCCTCCCCCTTTGTGGTGCCTTGGCCGTGGGGTACCCCCCCCCCCGAGCCGAGTTGTTTTCGTATAATACCCCGTGTTGTGGTATAGAAATACTCCCCTAGTATTGTTATAATGCCCAAAATACCTTAGCCTTGTACCTTGTAGTATTCCAAAGATACCTCTTTACGTAGAGTCCGGAAATACTACCTTTTGTCCTTTTAGTCTCAAACCGAAACCCTAAGGAAATCTTCATAGTTGGTTGAAGTATTTGAGTAGAAGTTGGTTAGAACTTCTAAGGGTTGTTTGGAGTGGTTTGGAGCGCACGGAGTGGAGCTAAACCTTGCTCAGGATCGACATTATAACTTGGATAATTTTGGGCTTATCGAGGTAATTATCTTGTCCCTCTATTGTAATTGGAAATTACATGTTTGTTAGAATATATAGTTGAAGTATACTATATATGGAACTATACTTAGTATTCGGCAATGTCTTTTGACTTAAGCCTGAAGAATAAAGAATCGAATCGAGCTGTATTTACATAGGGTGTATTGCGATGAACTTGTGTAGTATTCTCGAGTAAAATTGTACACGTCCGGTAGGCGTGTAAACCCCGGTTGGCTTGGTAGCCTCGATAGAGGAGATTTACGCCATGCGGGAGGTCTCTTGATTTTCTATAGAAAGATAGAAACTTGTGTTTTGGGGTTAATAGGCGTTTTGACCTTTATAGGTGAAAGTACTAAGAGTAGCGTATTCTACTCGAGAGTGGAAAGGGCTAGCAAGGTTGTAGTACTGAGCATCTTGCTTATTGTCGATAAATCGTCGCGAGGTATGTGAACCTCTTCCTATCTTTTCTAGCATGATTGTTGTGAACTAGGTAGTGCGGTGAGACGTACGTGTGCTAAGTGATTTGGTTGGTTTAAAACTTAGGGTGTTATAATAGCTTTATGGGAAGTTAGTTATAACGACCTTATGTAAGTGAAAATGGTTTCTTGATGTTAGAAGTTAAGAGACTTGATCTTATAAGATAAGAGACTTAACTTATTTGTTTTAATGTGGATGTTTGTGTGAAACCTCATTCGTGAGTAATGAGTACTTGGTTTTTAAAGGGATAATGTTTTTGATTTCGAATCGAATGTGTATCGACAGCACCACCGGCGTTAATAAAAGGAAAATGTATTGAATAATGATGTGTTGTATTAAAACCGGTAGAAACCTCCATCTGCATAGAAGCTAAGATAAGACAAAATGATATTACATTTTCTAGATCATGTTCGTAATAAGATCGTAATAAACAAGAATAAACTACTCACATATATGACATATGTTACTCAATTGTTCTAAAAGGAATCAGTGATTAAGTTTGGGAACTATGAAACCATTTGAAAATGAAGCTTGAGTAATGAAACTAGGCAAACCGAACTTAGGAAAAGAATGTTGTTACTTGGTTTTGAAAAGGAAGGTGGGTTGGTCATTCTAATACTACGGTATCGGGTGACTTTTATAAAAGAAATGGATCTCTTTAAAAGAACTTAACGTATGTAGTACTTTGGGTTAAAACCCGACTTTGGCATAAAATGAAAGTACTTTGAGTTGTGTGAAACTTGCCTATGCTTGTTGTTGTGAAACTTGCCTATGCTTGTTGTTGTGAAACTTGCCTATGCTTGTGATGATAGCCTTTGTTGTGCAAGTGTGGTATTTACGTATTACCGCGTCTCGATAGAGGTGGTCGACTTGTTGAGAACTTACTTGGGCGTCTTTGGCGGTGATGGAGAATTCCACGGGTATGTTTCCATTTTGATTCTTGTCTTGTTGTTGATGTCACATGGACATGTCTACACCGACGCAGACCGGCATGCGGCCACGCGGTCGGGTTGATTACCCGATATATTGTTATTGTGGTTACATGGACATGTCTACACCGAGGTAGAATTCGGGGCGTGTGGCGTGCGGCGTGGTTGATCACCCGATATTATTGTTGATGTCACATGGGCGTGTCACCGAGGTAGAATTCCGGGGCATGTGGCCATGGGGCATTGGTATTATTGTTGCATCATGGACATGTCTTCACCGATGCAGAATTCCGGGGGCATGCGGCCATGATGCGAACATGATTGATGTTGTGGGCGTGAGACCCATAGTTATATTTGAGTGATGACTTGAGGCGTGAGTCCCATTTGGACATGTTGCTTTTATGTTGTGAATCGTAGTTTGGTTATCATACATGTCTCTGCTTTATATAGACTAGTATGATTTCATTACGATATCTTTTACGATTTCACATACTGGTACTGTTGTCTTGACCTCCTTCGGGCCGTTCATGCCGCGGTAGAGGTACATCGGTCGTGGATCCCCGCCTTAGGATCACGGCTCGGCGTTGGGAAGCTCCGTTTCTGAGGCTTATCTTTTGGTATGTGTTCCACGAGTTGTAGGTTCTTGTACATTCGGGGTATGGCGGCCCCGTCGTCATAGTCGTTGTAAATCTTAGAGGTCTAGTAATGCTTGTTGTGGCGTGGTTGTAAAGGATTAAACTGCTCGTGTTTTATGTATATACCAAGGCAACCGTTTTGGTTGCTTTGTTTATTATTATATCTCTTGTTTCATGACTCATGTTTTATGTTCCGCGGTTTTCTACGATGTTGTATCACTAGGGTGCCCGATAAGGCACCATAGAACGCCCCGAGCAGTCGTTACAAAAGTGGTATCGAGCGATTAATCTCGGAAAGTGTCTGAGGCACCGTGTCTAGTAGAGTCTTGATTATCGGTGTGTTGTGCACCACATCTATAATCGAGGAGGCTATAGGACATTTAGGATTGGTTTCCATTCTTCTCATTCCGAGATCGTGCCTTAGAGTCAGAAAGAAGTTGTACCTCCGACGTATCTCGTTTTTACCGATTATGCCTCTGCGCAAGAAGGCAACGAGCCCAGAGGCAAGGCAGCGAGGGTGCCGCTAGTGAGATACTGAGAGCACGAGGCGCAGCCCTGACAAGACTGAGGTTGTGCAGACGGCGGGTTTTGTACGCCGCCACCCAAAGAAGAGCTTAGAGCCGTGGTCGATGAGACTCTGATGCACGAGCCTCCATCCCACAGGCGAGGAGATGGGTTACAAGGAGATGGCGATTGGCCGCCAGTCGTGGCAGAATATGAGATAGACTGACGCAGTTCAGCCTGGGAGAGCACCAGCCGTTCACCCCGGCGAATAGTTTGAGGCTACGGACTTTACGAGTTGTAGCCCGCGAGTTTTATGGGTCGAGGCACGAGGATGATCCGCAGGAGTTCATCCGGCAGCTACTGCCGATCACGCGGTGATCAAGGCTTGAGACCGAGTCTGTGACCTTTGGTTCGCATCGGCCGCGATACCGCGATGATTGGTTTGATTCGGAGCTTTCCGGGAGAGCATGCACCTCAGCAGATGGGATGAGTTTTGGGGCTTTCTCACGCACTTCTTGCCTCCGCAGATGAGGAGCACGGCCGACAGATTTTTGATGCTTAGACAGAATGCGCGTGCGGTTCGGGAGTACAATGTGAGTTCGACTCATTGGCGATGCGTCCCAAAGATTGGTAGCTAGTATGGAGGATCGAGTGCACCGATATGTTACAGGGCTCGATGATTACATGTCGAGGCATGTTCGAGAGTAGCCTTCACGGCATGGACATTGCCCGCATGCGCAGCTCACGACCGGATGTGAGGCACGGAGAGGTCGGCGGAATGACGAAGATCGGCGAAGAGGCCGAACAACAGTGGTCCTTTGGTGACTTTCGAGGCGGACCGCCTCAAGAGATACTAGTTTTGTACCTCCGCCGCAGTGGTCCTCCACAACCTTCGAGTATTCGGGAGCGTGTCGGGCTCCAGGTTGAGTTTCGGGGAAGGGTGTTGGCGGATGCGGTCACCCCTACCTCGGTGGTCGATGTGGTAGACCGCATTTCGGGAGTGTCGTGGTGCGAGGAGCTTGTTATTTTTGCGGCCAGCAGGCCATTTTGCGAGGAACTGTCCGACCAAGGGTAGCACGGATGTTACGACTCACCTCTGGATCGATGGTTGGTTCATCGCTTTGAGCATATGCCTGCAGGTGTGCCTATGATTAGAGTGGAGCGGTAGCTTCAGGTATATCCTTAACCCTCTAGAGTTTTGGTATGCTTGTTATGATGGTCTCATTATTGTGTGCTATGTACGAATAGCGTTGTGTTAATTGTGAGTTAGAAAACATGCTTAGTTGGGAGGATACGTATGGGGGCATGGTAAGTGTGAACCTTAGACTATGTCACGAATGAGACCTTAGGGGTAAGGTCGTCTTGAGTTAAAGAATTATTTTTGACCCTTATCAGAGTAGTAGTACGTGGGATTTATTTGGGTGATAAGTCCGTGGGTAGTGTGAGATGGAAGTGGTAGCTTTCATGATGTGAATTAGTAAGATTGTTCCGAATCGGGGAACAAGAGTTTGGCGCGGTTGGGGGTCGGGTTGAGGACCATTTGCGGGTCAACCCGTAACCCGGTTTGGGGTAGGGTCAGTTCTGGGTGGTCCCTCCAGGTGGTAGGGTCACGAGGATGCTAGGCCCAAGTTTGTGCGACCAACGTATGAGTTCGTGGACGCGTTCGACCAGAAGCGGTTCGTTAAGGCCGGGAATGGCCTTAAGGAAGTTTGAGGTTAGTAAGATGACCAAGTTTGGAGGTAGTGACTCCAGATTTTCGAACGGAGTAATGACCGGAAGTATGGTACATACCGAGAGTTCAAGTGTTCGAGAAGGGCACGACGAGTAAGGAAGGAAGATAACGTGTGTTATTTCGTGGCCAAGCTGTGGCGTTGACAACTTGTTAGAGGAACTTCATCGATATCCGTCTTGAGAAGGAACATTCGGGACGAATGTTTCTAAGGAGGGGAGAATGTTATTGTCACGACCCGAAGCCCGGGCCCGTGACTGGTGCCTTACCCCGGGCACCCTAGTGATACAACATCAGAGAAAACCAGCGGAAAATAAAACACGAGTCATGAAACAAGAGATATAATAAGTAAGCAAAGCCAACCAAAGCGATTGCCTTCGGTATATACATAAAAACCCGAGCAGTTAACCTTTTACAAACCCCGCCACCACAAAGGCTGCACTCTAAGATTTACAACAACTATGACGGGACAGGGCCCCGCCATACCCCTGAATGTATAAGCATCTACAGACTCAGGGTAACATACCAAAAGATAAGCCTCCGAAGGAACAGAGCTTTCCAATACGCTGAAAGGTGATCCTAAAAGCGGGGATCGACAGCCGATGTACCTTTTACTGCGGATGAACGCAGCCCCAAGGAGGTCGAGACAACAGTACCAAGTATGTGAAATCAAAAATATCGTAAATGAAATCATAATAGTCTATATAAAGCGAGAGACATGTATGATAACCAAACTACGATTCACAACATAGAAGTTAGCCATGTCAAGTCGGGACTCACGCCTAAAAGTCATCCTCATGCCCGTGGAACTCCTTCCTCACCGCCGTGATCTAGGTACAAATCATGTGATACGTATAACGTGTCTCGCCCATCTTATGGACCCAATATAAAAAGGGTGGAATCATTCGGTTCATCCCATGAACCCAGAGTCGAGTGGAATACATTCCGGATGAACCGGAGTCAAGTGAAATACATTCGGATGAACCGGTCCTCAAGTGAAATACATTCCGGATGAACCGGTCCTCAAGTGAAATACATTCGGATGAACCGGTAATCAAGTGAAACACATTCCGGATGAGCCGAGTCGAGTGAAATACATTCCGGATGACCCAATCAAGTGATATACATTCGGATGACCGGTAGTCGAGTAGAACACGATTTACACAACAAGGCTATCACACGTAACATGGTCAAGTTTCATAACAACAAGTATAAGCAAGTTACACACGACTCAAGGTACTTTCATTTTATATCAAAGTCCGGATTTTAACCTTAAAGTACTACGTCCGTTAAATTCCTTTTAAGATCCATTTCTTTTACAAAGGTCACCCGATACCCGTAGTATAAAATTTGAGTGACTAACATTGTTAAGTAAACCAAAATGCTTTCCTTTGTAAAATCAAGTGACAACCTTATTTTCCAAACGTTCAAGTTGCCTAATTTCAATGCTCAAGTTTCTCATTTTAGAAAAAGGTTTAGTAGTTCATAGTTTTAAATCCTTTAAAACATAATTCTCCTTTAAGCGTTTTGAGAAACCTATGTCTTATAAGTGAGTAGGTATTCTTTGTTTATAATCAATCTTATTAAGCGACCATGATCTAGAAATGTAATATCATTTTGTCTCATCTTAGCTTCTATGCAGATGGAGGTTTCTTCGTTTTAATAATACTTCTTTAGTCAATACATTTTCCTTTTATTAACGCTGCAGTGGTTTGTCGATACACATTCTGATTTCCGAAATCAGTATAACATTCTTAAGCCGTTATACCTAACTTCCCATAAAGCTAGTATAACTCTTAAGCTTTCAAAACCCAAGTAATACTCATTCTTTCAAAACGATTCATAGATCTTTTGAAATGCTTCAAGTTCTTTATTAACACATATCAAGCCAGTTATTATTCAAATCAGTTACCTTTTAAAAACCACAAAGTATGTGCTTATCCACATAAAGCTATTATAACCAACTTCCCATAAAGCCGTTATAACACTTTATGTTTTAAATCAATCAAATACATTTAGCACATGTACGTCTACCGTACTACATAGTTCACACATATCATGCTAGAAGAGATAGGAAGAGGTCCACATACCTCGCGACGATTGTCGACTAATAGCAAAACGCTCCAAGTACCTCAAACCGCCGGCTACTCCTTAAGCCAAGTGGATCACTCCACACGTGTGGTGTGGTTGTTGTTGTACCTATAGAGGCCACAAAGCGCCTATTAATACCTTTAGATCCCGACGTAGAATATTCTACGTAAAATTCGAAGACTCTCCTCCCGCAACAAACAGAAATCTCCTCCTCTATCGAGGCCGCTACCAAGCCAACCGGGGGTTAACACGTCGACCGGACGTGTACAATTCTACTACACAAAGAATGATACACAAGTCTCATCTGATACACCCTATGTAATTACAGGTTCTCTTATTTAAATTAGGGCTTAAGTCGCAAGACATTGCGTAAGTATTATTCGAGCTTAAGTCAAAAGACATTGCCGCACAATTATAATGTTCAGTTCTATATATAGTATACTTCAACTATATATTCCTACAACATGTAATTTCCAATTACAAATGTAAGGTCAAGAATGTTTACCTCGATAAGCCCAAAATTATCCGAGTTTATATGTCGTTCTGAACAAGGTTTAGCTCCTACTCAGTGCGCTCCAAAACGCTCCAAGAAACCCTTAGAAGTTTCTACACAACTTCTACTTAATACTTCAACTACGGGTGAAGATTTTTCCTTAGGGTTTCGTTTAGTGGCTAAAGGAAAGTATAATAGTATTTTCCAAGCCAGATAAGTATAACCTTGGAAAGTACAACAAGGTATTTGGGCTAAAGTATTTTGGACATTATAACAATACTAGGAGAGTATTTCTATACCACAAAGGGGGTATTATACGAAAACAACTAGGCTAGGGGTACCCCACTGCTAGCACCACTAGGAGGGGATACTTTCGCCAAGGGCCTTCTCAAAGGGGAGGGTGTGGCGGACGACTACTACAAGGAGAGGAGGAGATTTCAAGACTTAGGCACATTTTGGATGAAGAACTCTTCAAGCTTAGGGGTATTTATAGGTCAAGCCATGGCCAACCAATGGCCAAGATGAAGACAAGTGTGGTGCAAGTGTAGGGTTAGATTTCCACCATGTGTACCTTATCCATCTACCACACAACTTGCACAAAAATATCCTACCAACTAAAGCCCTCTTTTCGTCCACCATTGCCGCCCATTTGTTCCAATGTGAGGGTGACACATGTCACCCTCCCGTTGGTCCACAATATTTCGTCTCTCGGAAAAATCCGCAAAAATTATAAATGACAGAGCCGGAATTTTCCAAAAAAAAGTTGTGGAAACGTTTCTGCGAAAAACGACTCTAATCGGGTGTTGTGTACAAATTTGAAACTTGCCTAACTTAAGGCTCAAATTTTCTACGCACGTCCTCACGCATATACTCAAAATACGGGTATAACATTCTTCCTTAGAAACATTCGTCGAATGTTCCTTCTCAAGTCTCAACACAAACATGCGCCAAGATAGTCTTCACCGCTATACGTTGAAAACAATCATGCCACACCGCCATGAAATAACAAATGCACAAAATACGAAATCCCAAGTCCACGAGGAATCACCTCTGTTATCACAAAGAAACGATCACACTCGTTCACTTCTCCCTACCTCGCCGCACTGCTCGAACACTCGAACCCTTCCCGATACGCACCACACTTGATCCAACGCTTGTTTCCAACCCTGGAGTCACTACCTCCAAACTTGGTCATCTTACTAACCTCGATTTCCTCTAAGGCCACTCGCCTTCACGAACTGATTACGGTCGAGCGTATCCACGAACTCATAAGATGGTCATCTAAACTGGGCCTAGCACCCTTGTGACCGCCACCGGCGGACCACCCGTAGCCGACCTTTCCTCGAACGGACGCGGGTTGGCCCGCAACATGGCCCCACCACCCACTATCGCGCCAACTCTTGCTCGCCGACACGGAACAATCTTGCTAAAACACATCATGAAAGCTACCACTTTCATTTACCCAACCAGGACTTATCACACAATACATTCTAGGCATAAAATGCACTCGACAAGGATCACTCGCAAAATCTTGTACTCAAGACGGCCTACATCTAAGGTCTCCACCGTAATATTCTAAGGTTCATCATTTTCTCACCCTGTGCTTACCACTTTCACTAAGCATGTTTCTAAATCACATTTTAGCACCAAGCTATCCAACATAACACTTAACACATTATCATAACAAACAAAACTCTAGATGGTTAAAGATATACCTGAAGCTACCGGTCCACTCTAATCATAAGTCCGCCTGCAGGCGCATAATCGTAGGCGCGATGAACCCGCCATCGATCCCAGGCTGCGCTAAGCTGCCGGTACCTCTCCTATAAGCACGATCTCGTCACATGGCTCGACGGCCGCAGTGAAACAAGCACCGATAAAAGACGACATTCCCGGATGATGTTTGCCACATCGCACACCGAGGACATGAATCCCGCCGCTAGCACTCACGTATACCGTGAACTAAGCCACAGAGCTCGACCAGCTCCCGAATACTGGACGTCCCAAGATCGAGGGGGACCACTGCATCGTGGAGGTACATAACTAGGTCAGCCGAGACGGTCCGCGAAAGTTACCAAAGGACCTGCATTGCTCGCCTCTTCTCACGATCTCGGTCATTCCGCCGACCTTCCGTGCCTCGCATCCTAGTGCATGAGCTTGCATGCGGGCAATGTCCATGCCCCAAGAGCTACACCCGTACAAGCCTCGCCAAGTAATCGCCCAGGTGGCGTGGCGGTGTACTGTCCTCCATATCCGCTACTACGTGTGAACATACCGAGCTAATGAGTCGAACTCCACATCAGATTTCTAACCGCTCGCCGCCCCGCCTCAACGTCAAAAATCTGTACCGAGCCCTCTCATCTCGCGAGGCAAGAAATGTGCAAGAAATGCCTCGAGAACTCGTCCCAAATCGCTGGAAGTGCATGCTCTTCCCGACGGCTCACGAATCAAACTACCAACTGCAGATCACGCGGTGATGCGAACCCAATACCACCGACTGCCTCGAGGCTCGATCACTCTCATGATCCGTCAGAGTCGGATAAACTCACGAGGGTCGTCCTCGGCTCTCGATCCATAGAACACGGAGGGCTACAACTCGAGAAGTCACGTAGCCTCAAACCGCTCGCCGGGGTGTACTACGGTGCTACCGGGCCGAATCGCTGCATCCAACCTATCTCATATCTCGCCACGACCGCCGCGATGGCGGGCCATCTCTTGTACCCGTCTCATCGGCTCGGTGCCGCTGGACTGAGGCTCGTGCTCAGAGTCTCAGCAGCCCACCGCTGCGCTCTAAACTCGCTTTGGTCTTTGGCGGCGTCGCGAAACCCGCCGTCGGAAATCTTGCTCAGCATCGACCGCTGCGCGCTCGTTCTCTCAGATCTCACTAATAGCTCCTCGATCGCCTTTGCCCACTGGCACAGGTTTTACGCGAGGCATAATCGTAAAGGAAAGGAATACGTCAGAGGGGACCAATATATCACACATAACTAAGGCACGATCTCAGAATCAGAACGATGGAAAACAATCCTAAATGTCCTGCAGACACCTGATTATAGATGTGGTGAACAACACACAGAAAATCAATAATCTACTGAACCACGGTGCAGACACTTTCCGAGGACTAAGCGCTCGATACCACTTTTGTCACGACCGGCCCGCCCGTGGATCGTGCCTACCTCGCACCCTAGTTATAAAACATCATAGAAAACAAGCGTAAAATAAAACACGATTCATGAAACAAGAGATATAATAAGTAAACAGGCCAACCAAAATAGTTGCCTTCATTATATACATAAAAACCCAACGCTTAACCTTTTACAAACCCCGCCACCACAAGCATGCACTTAAGATTTACAACAACTATGACGGACGGGGCCCGCCATACCCTGAATGTATAGCGTCTGGACTGTGGTAACATACCAAAAGATAAGCCTCCAAGGAGCGAGCTTTCAATACGCTGAAAGGTGATCCTACAAGCGGGGATCGACAGCGATGTTCCTTTTACCTGCGGCATGAACGCAGCCCCGAGGAGGTCGATAACAGTACCAAGTATGTGAAATCAGAAAATATCATAAATGAAATCATAATAGTCTATATAAAGCGAGAGACATGTATGATAACCAAACTACGATTCACAACATAGAAGCCATGTCAAGTCGTGACTCACGCCTAAAAGTCATCCTCATGCCCGTGGAACTCCTTCCTCACCGCCGGCCTAGGTACAAATCATGTGATCGTATAACGTGTCTCGCCCATCTTATGGACCCGATATAAAAAAGGGTGGAATACATTCGGTTCATCCCATGAACCTAGTCGAGTGGAATACATTCGGATGAGCCGTAGTCAAGTGAAATACATTCCGGATGAACCGGTCCTCAAGTGAAATACATTCCGGATGAACCGTCCTCAAGTGAAATACATTCGGATGAACCGTAATCAAGTGAAACACATTCGGATGAGCCGTAGTCGAGTGAAATACATTCCGGATGAGCCGTGATCAAGTGATATACATTCGGATGACCCAGAGTCGAGTAGAACACAAGATTTACACAATAAGGCTATCACACGTAACATGGTCAAGTTTCATAACAACAAGTATAAGCAAGTTACACACGACTCAAGGTACTTTCATTTTATATCAAAGTCCGGATTTTAACCTTAAAGTACTACGTCCGTTAAATTCCTTTTAAGATCCATTTCTTTTACAAAGGTCACCCGATACACGTAGTATAAAATTTGAGTGACTAACATTGTTAAGTAAACCAAAATGCTTTCCTTTGTAAAATCAAGTGACAACCTTATTTTCCAAACGTTTGCCTAATTTCGAATGCTCAAGTTTCTCATTTTAGAAAAAGGTTTCGTAGTTCATAGTTTTAAATCCTTTAAAACATAATTCTCCTTTAAACGTTTTGAGAAACCTATGTCTTATAAGTGAGTAGGTATTCTTTGTTTATAATCAATCTTATTAAGCTGCCTTGATCTAGGAAATGTAATATCATTTTGTCTCATCTTAGCTTCTATGCAGATGGAGGTTTCTACTGGTTTTAATAATACTTCTTTAGTCAATACATTTTCCTTTTATTAACGCTGCAGTGGTTTGTCGATACACATTCTGATTTCCGAAATCAGTATAACATTCTTAAGCCGTTATACCTAACTTCCCATAAAGCTAGTATAACTCTTAAGCTTTCAAAACCCAAGTAATACTCATTCTTTCAAAACGATTCATAGATCTTTTGAAATGCTTCAAGTTCTTTATTAACACATATCAAGCCAGTTATTATTCAAATCAGTTACCTTTTAAAAACCACAAAGTATGTGCTTATCCACATAAAGCTATTATAACCAACTTCCCATAAAGCCGTTATAACACTTTATGTTTTAAATCAATCAAATACATTTAGCACATGCGCTCACCGTACTACATAGTTCACACATATCATGCTAGAAGAGATAGGAAGAGGTCCACATACCTCGCGACGATTGTCGACTAATAGCAAAACGCTCAAGTACCTCAAACCGCGGCTACTCCTTAAGCCAAGTGGATCACTCCACACGTAGTACTACAACCTATAGAGGCCACAAAGCCTATTAATACCTTTAGATCCCGACGTAGAATATTCTACGTAAAATTCGCAAAGACTCTCCCGCAACAACGTAAATCTCCTCCTCTATCGAGGCCGCTACCAAGCCAACCGCGGGGTTAACACGTCGACCGGACGTGTACAATTCTACTACACAGAATGCTACACAAGTCTCAGAATACACCCTATGTAATTACGATTCTCTTATTTAAATTCAGCTTAAGTCGCAAGACATTGCCGTAAGTATTATTCAGCTTAAGTCAAAAGACATTGCCGCACAATTATAATGTTCAGTTCTATATATAGTATACTTCAACTATATATTCCTACAACATGTAATTTCCAATTACAAATGTAAGGTCAAGAATGTTTACCTCGATAAGCCCAAAATTATCCGAGTTTATATGTCGCTCTGAACAAGGTTTAGCTCCTACTCCGTGCGCTCAAAACGCTCCAAGAAACCCTTAGAAGTGTCTACACAACTTCTACTTAATACTTCAACTACGGGTGAAGATTTTTCCTTAGGGTTTCGTTTAGTGGCTAAAGGAAAGTATAATAGTATTTTCCAAGCCAGATAAGTATAACCTTGGAAAGTACAACAAGGTATTTGGGCTAAAGTATTTTGGACATTATAACAATACTAGGAGAGTATTTCTATACCACAAAGGGGTATTATACGAAACAACTAGGCTAGGGGTACCCCACTGCTAGCACCACTAGAGGGGGATACTTTCGCCAAGGGGCCTTCTCAAAGGGGAGGGTGTGGCGGACGACTACTTCTGAGAGAGGGAGGGAGATTTCAAGACTTAGGCACGTTTTGGATGAAGAACTCTTCAAGCTTAGGGGGGTATTTATAGGTCAAGCCATGGCCAACCAATGGCCAAGATGAAGACAAGTGTGGTGCAAGTGTAGGGTTAGATTTCCACCATGTGTACCTTATCCATCTACCACACAACTTGCACAAAAATATCCTACCAACTAAAGCCCTCTTTTTCGTCCACCATTCGCCCCATTTGTTCCAATGTGAGGTGACACATGTCACCCTCCCGTTGGTCCACAATGTTTCGCCTCTCGGAAAAATCCGCAAAATTATAAATGACATAGCCGAATTTTCCCAACAAAAGTCGTGGAAACGTTTCGCGAAAAACGACTTAATCGGGTCAGTGTACAAATTTGAAACTTGCCTAACTTAAGGCTCAAATTTTCTCGACGTCCTCACGCACATACTCGAAAATACGGGTATAACGATTATACCCGTAGTTGCTGGTATGTATGTGAGGACGTCACGCACGAGTACGCGTAAATTTTGAAAAGAAAGAAAGATGTGAGTTTTCGACTAAAAGTTTCCTGTTATTTGTGAAGAAAAAGGTTCGTTAATGGGAATTGGATTCCCGATTTGGTATTTGGACTTCATAGATTATATTAGAATTTTGAGATTTTATTTTCTGAAATGGTCACGTGGGCCCACGGAGAAATTTACTGTGGGGCCCGCTTTGTTTTTGAGATTTCCGGTAATTTGGATATTTTCGGAAGACGAAATATTCTGGGCGAATCGGGGGGCGACACGTGTCACCCCCATGTGGCACCCTTGGCCGATTTTACATTTGGGCACAACACCCGGTTAGAGTCGTCTTTCGACGAAACGTTTTACATAACTTGCGAAGGGAAAATTCCGGCTATGTCGTTTTGTATTTTTGCGGATTTTTCCGAGAGACGAAACATTCTGGACCATTGTGAGGGTGACATGTGTCACCCTCACAATGGATGCATGTGGGGCGGCACTTGGCCGAATTGAGGGGGCAAGTGGTGCTAGATTTTTGTGTAGATATTTGTGAGGGTTTTAAGGAGTAGGGTCTAGGGTGCACTTGGCTTGATCTTGGCCTTACACTTGCCTTGCACATGGCTTGATCTTGGCCATTGGTTGGCTTTTGGTTTTGCTATAAATACCCCCTTATGTTGATGAACTCTTCATCCACAAATGAAACCTTCCAAGCCTAAAATCCTCCTCCTCTAGTGTTGAGTTCGCCCAACTCATCCCCTCTTTTGAGAGCCTTGCCGAGGCCTCCTCCTCCCCTGTGGTGCCTCGTGGGTACCCCTAGCCTAGTTGTTTTCGTATAATACCCTTGTTGTGGTATAGAAATACTCCCTAGTATTGTTATAATGCCCAAAATACCTTAGCTTGTACCTTGTAGTATTCCAAAGATACCTCTTTACGTAGAGTCCGTAAATACTACATTTTGTCCTTTTAGTCTCAAATCGAAACCCTAAGGAAATCTTCATAGTTGGTGAAGTATTTGAGTAGAAGTTGGTTAGAACTTCTAAGGGTTGTTGGAGTGGTTTGAGCGCACTGGAGCTAAACCTTGCTCAGATCGACATTATAACTTGGATAATTTTGGGCTTATCGAGGTAATTATCTTGTCCTCTATTGTAATTGGAAATTACATGTTTGTTAGAATATATAGTTGAAGTATACTATATATGGAACTATACTTAGTATTCGCAATGTCTTTTGACTTAAGCTGAAGAATAAAGAATCGAATCGAATCAGATTTACATAGATCAGTATTGCAGAGACTTGTGTAAGATATCGAGTAAAATTGTACACGCCCCGTAGACGTGTAAACCCTGGTTGGCTTGGTAGCCTCGATAGAGGAGGAGATTTACGCTGCATGGGGAGGTGTCCGAATTTTCTATAGAAAGGTAGAAACTTGTGTTTTGGGGTTAATAGACGTTTTGACCTTTATAGGTGAAAGTACTAATAGTACCGTATTCTACTCGAGGAGTGGAAAGGGCTAGCAAGCTTGTAGTACTTGGAGCATCTTGCTTATTGTCATCGATAAATCGTCGCGAGGTATGTGAACCTCTTCCTATATTTTCTAGCATGATTGTTGTGAACTAGGTAGTACGGTAGACTTACATGTGCTAAGTGATTTGGTTGTTTTAAAACTTAGGGTGTTATAATAGCTTTATGGGAAGTTAGTTATAACGACCTTATGTAAGTGAAAATGGTTTCTTGATGTTAGAAGTTAAGAGACTTGATCTTATAAGATAAGAGACTTAACTTATTTGTTTTAATGTGGATGTTTGTGTGAAACCTCATTCGTGAGTAATGAGTACTTGGTTTTTAAAGGGATAATGTTTTACCGATTTCGAATCGTAATGTGTATCGGCAGCACCATCGCGGCGTTAATAAAAGGAAAATGTATTGAATAATGATGTGTTGTATTAAAACCAGTAGAAACCTCCATCTGCATAGAAGCTAAGATAAGACAAAATGATATTACATTTTCTAGATCATGGTCACGTAATAAGATCGTAATAAACAAGAATAAACTACTCACATATATGACATATGTTACTCAATTGTTCTAAAAAGGAATCAAGTGATTAAGTTTGGGAACTATGAAACCATTTGAAAATGAGAAGCTTGAGTAATTGAAACTAGGCAAACTGGAACTTAGGAAAAGAATGTTGTTACTTGGTTTTGAAAAGGAAGGTGGGTTGGTCATTCTAATACTACGTATCGTGACTTTTATAAAAGAAATGGATCTCTTTTAAAAGAACTTAACGTATGTAGTACTTTGGGGTTAAAACCCTGACTTTGGCATAAAATGAAAGTACTTTGAGTTGTGTGAAACTTGCATATGCTTGTTGTTGTGAAACTTGCCTATGCTTGTTGTTGTGAAACTTGCCTATGCTTGTGATGATAGCCTTTGTTGTGCAAGTGTGGTATTTCTGTGTTACCGCGTCTCTCGATAGAGGGCCGGTCGACTTGTTGAGAACTTACTTGGACGTGCTGGCAGTGATGGAGAATTCCACGGGTATGTTTCCATTTTGATTATTGTCTTGTTGTTGATGTCACATGGACATGTCTACACCGATGCAGAATTCCGGGGGCATGCGGCCATGCGGTCGGGTTGATTACCCGATATATTGTTATTGTGGTTACATGGACATGTCTACACCGAGGTATAATTCCGAATGTGGCATGCGCGTGCAGGTTGATCACCCAAGAAATTATTGTTGATGTCACATGGACGTGTCTACACCGAGGTAGAATTCCGGCATGTGGCGTGGGCATTGGTATTATTGTTGCATCATGGACATGTCTACACCGATGCAGAATCCGGGGCATGCGCGCCATGATGCGAACATGATTGATGTTGTGGCGTGAGACCCATAGTTATATTTGAGTGATGACTTGAGGCGTGAGTCCTCGATCGACATGACCTTTTATGTTGTGGAATCGTAGTTTGGTTATCATACATGTCTCGCTTTATATAGACTAGTATGATTTCATTGCGATATCTTTTACGATTTCACATACTTGGTACTGTTGTCGACCTCCTTCGGGGCTGCGTTCATGCCGCAGTAGAGGTACATCGTCGATCGTGGATCCCCGCCTTAGGATCACAACTCGGCGTTTTGGGAAGCTCCGCTTTCTTGAGGCTTATCTTTTGGTATGTGTTCCACGAGTTGTAGGTTCTTGTACATTCAGGGGTATGGCGGGCCCCGTCCCGTCATAGTCGTTGTAAATCTTAGAGGTCCAGAATCTTGTTGTGGCGGTGGTTGTAAAGCGATTAAACTGCTCGTGTTTTATGTATATCTTGAAGGCAACCGCTTTTGGTTGCTTTATTATTATATCTCTTGTTTCATGACTCATGTTTTATGTTCCGCTGGTTTTCTCTGATGTTGTATCACTAGGTGCGGGATAAGGCACGATGCCCGAACGGGCGTCGTTCTGATACCATTCTTTTAATCATACCACGTAGCTTAATCTATTAACATAGTCTTCCATTAAGTCCCTTATTATAACTTCTTAAGGGTCCATTACCTTCTCAGACAGCTCATCATGTCCTAATTATCTCAAATAAAAAAATATAAAACCTTGGCAAGAATTCATTAATTGTTTCATACCTTCCTGGTATCTATTTAGTCCTTACCAAATCCTGGTAATCTAAAATCATTCTAGGCAACACGCGTCTGACCCTCATACATAAATTCGTATAGTTGTATGTCATAATACCAACTATACTACAATTATTACCAACCTGGATACGCAATCCACATAATCCTTCCTGGGTCACTGTTGCCTTTCTCGTAGCTGCAATCAACATAACTCGTTAGGGAGAGACGACCCTAATAACACAGCTCTATCGCACGATCTCAGAGTGAGAAGAATGGAAACCAATCCTAAATGTCTGCAGACCTCACGTTATAGATGTGGTGCACAACACACCGATAACCAAGACTCTACTAGACACGGTCTGTAGACACTTTTCGAGGACTAACTGCTTTGATACCACTTTTGTCACGACCCGACCCCGGGCCCGCGACTGGTGCCCTACCTGGGCATCCCTTCCAGGTATACATCAGAGAATAGAAGCGGAACATACACAACTCAAAAAAAAACTTAGACATTAAAAATCAACAGGCTAGCCGATAAGGCCACCTTCCGTAAAATATACATAACCCAAAAACATCAGTTACATTTTCTTTTTTCTTTACAACCCAATCCACAACTGTGACTACAGACCTCTAAGAATAACAATTGTGACGGGACAGGGCCCCGTCATACCCCTGAATGTACAACAACCGACCATACCAGGGATCTGAACCAAGGATAAGCCTCCGGAGTAATGGAGCTTCCCAACAGCTGAACAGTGATCCTAAGAGTGAGGATCAGCAACCTGTATACTCTACCTGCGGCATGAACGCAGTTCCCCCCGAAGGAGGTCAGTACAATATGTACCAAGTATGTGAAACTGAAAGTACTGTAATGAAATCATAAAGTCTAAAATAAAGCTGGAGACATGTATGATTACTCAAATAACAGTACACTGTGCCTTACTAACAATGAGAGTAAATAAGAGTATACTTTACTGCATAAAAATAGGAGGCTCATGATCAAAGTAGGGTCACCCGCCCGTAGTATCATTAAGCAATCCTACTCCTGGGACTATTTCACCCGCATAGGCCGTATGGACTCGCATGAGGTAATTTCCTCGCATGATCAGATCCGCCGCGCATAGGTCGTGTGGACCCGTATGAGGTAATATCCTCGCATAGGACTGGTCCGCCCCGCATAGGACTATTTCACCCGCATAAGCCCTACGGACTCGCATGAGGTATTCCTCGCATCATGGGTAGCAAATCCACGGAATATGCAAATGCCACAAACCCGGGGAATGACCCCGTAATGAACAACAACCGGCTATCATACATAACATAAGCACTACCAGCTTATCATACATAACATAAGCACTACCGGCTTATCATACATAACATAAGCACCACCGGCTTATCACAATTATCATAAGCAAGTTAAGAAATCCCCTAACTTCTTATTAGCCTTATTCATATACACTCTCGTTTTAGTTTACTTAAGGCACTAACATGTCATTATAAAATCCGAGAATTCAACCCAAAGTACTACGTACTTCCATTCTTTTAAAATGACTCTTTTTCATATAAAACTTCCAAGATACTAATAATCGTAGTATCAAGTCATATCTACTTTTCAAAACAAGTCACAATACCTTTTAGAACTACATTTAAAGACCTCTAAATCAAGTGACTTTTTACTTTAAAACTTTAAGCAATTGATGCCTTCAAATCAATTTGCTTTTCTTCCTTTCAAGTCATTTTTCTTTATTTACTTCACTAGAGTAAACCATTATTTTAACCTTCCATAAAGTTATTATAACCAACTTCCCATAAAGCCTTTATACTAACTTTATGCTTTAGACACTTTCATTCCTTTTTTATAACCAAGAGACTTATACTTTCAAAACCAAGTATCATATACTTTTAAAATACTTCAAGTCTCTTAACTTTAGAATAGCTCAAGGAATCAATACTTTCCAAATCAAGTATTCTATACATTTTCAAGTCAAGAAATCCTTGTTTACCTTATTAGAATAAACCATTCTTTTTACTTTCCATAAAGTTATTAACCAACTTTATGCTTTTGAAACCAAGACATTTCTATCCTTTAAAAACAAGTCAAGGATATCAAATGAAACTAAATTCATTTAAATCTCATACGTCTACCGTACTATACATTTACAACTACTCATGCTCAAGAGATAGGAAAGCTCCACATACCTCTTCGGTTCAATCCACTTGCTAAGTCCAATATGCCGTACGTAGTATGTCAACCTATAATGACCATAATACGTATATTAACTTCTAACTTCAAACGTAGAATATTCTAAGTGCAAAGTCACTAAATTCTACGGAAAATTGGACAACACTTCCTTTGTTTCTACATACTTTTCCACATTTTTCAAGGCCCAAATTCAATAACCAAACATCCCACATTTAAGGCTCAACAATGTAGTTAACAATAGGGGATAACACGCCTAATAGGACGTGTAAAATTCCGCCCCACAATTGATATCAAACTAGTCCAAAAGACAATGTCATTTTCGGCAATTTGAGGGACAACAACACAAAGTCTTTTCCAATTCCTTTTCAATCCAAGTTGTTTAATATAACATGTTATCAAGCCGCAATCGATAATAACTACTACAAACTCCAAGTAGATAACGGTTACACCCCGTAAGTCCAGAACATGTATAAGAGAATGTACATAAGGAATCAAGACTTGGAAATTGGTACGAAAGGAAGAATTATTTTTCCGACGGAAAATCTTCCGGACGTCGGAAAGGAAAAATGTTCGTTGTTGAGAATTAGATTCTCAAAATGCATTATTTGAAGAGTATGGAACTTATTAACATTATGGAAATTATTTTTACGAATTTGGTCATGTGGGGCCCACCCGAGGAATTTTACATTTTTGTGGGGCCCACGAGGGTTACGGAATTTTATGAACGAATGAGAGGGCGACACGTGGCACCCCCACAAGGTTTTGGTCGAATTAGAGGGAGGGTAAAATGGTCATTGACCATCTTGGAAGATAAGTCTTGCAAGCTTGATATAATTGACCAAAGTCAACTTGCCACTTGGGCTTAATCCTAGTGAAACTCATCCTAGCCACACAATTGTTATAATCTTAGCCCTCCATTGTGTTTTATATACCAAACTAGTGCAAGACAAGGTCTTCAACACTTAGAGAAATTTCACTACATTGTTGTTCTTCATTAGAGCTCTCGGCTTAGCCATTTTATCCACACAAAATTTTTGTAATTTTGTTCCATTATTCACAAGACTTAAACCCAATTTCCCTAAGGGTATTTTAAGGATATCTCAATAGAAAGATTTCGGAAAAACGGCGTTTTCGTATTAGTCGCAAGGCGGAAACTTAAGAAGTTCTTCAACTTTGAAGTTGGAACTTGAAGATGGGTTCTTCATAGGCTTAAAAGGAGTGCTTGGAGCGGATTGGAACATAAGTAAAGGAGCTAAGAATTGCTAAGGCGCGACTTTGAATCTTGGAAATTTTAAGGGCTTGGAAAGGTATAAATCTTGTCGTTTTAGTAATTAAGGTTTACTTATTGTTGTAACTATGGATATTAGCAAGTATGAGTTATATATTATGTAGTTGGATAAGTGTATTGGCTATTGGAACCCTAATCTGAAAACTAGCATGTTTAGCCTTAAGGTTACAATTCAAGTCGATTATTAGTTTAAGTCGTCGCATGTTGTAAAAAGAAGGAAATTGTAGTTGTTGAAGTTGTTTATGACTATATAACATGTTTGACCTTAGAACTTGGAATTGGAAAAGGATTGGAAAAGACTTTGAATTGTTGGTTATGTAGTTGGCCGAGAATGGCTTGAATATGGAACTACTTCGTATTAATTGTGGGGCGGAATTTTACACGTATTGTAAGGCGTGTAATCCCCTTTTTTTGGTTGTTGTTTTGAGCCTTAAATGTGGTGTGTTGGTTATTGTATTCGGCCTTGAAAAAGGTGGCAAAGTGAGTAGAAACAAAGGAAGTGCTGCCCGATTTTCCGTAGAATTAGAGACCGTATACTTAGTATTATTCTACGTTAGAGACTAGAAGTTGATAGTCTTGTTGTGACCATTATAGGTTGACACTTCTACGTACGGCGTATTCGGCTTAGCTTGTGGATTTAGCCGAAAAGGTATGTGAACTATCTCCTCTTCTAGCATGATTCCTTAAGATTAAGAAAGTATGTCCTACTCCTTAAATGATCCATTCCTTGGTTGTATTTGGATTGCCTAAAATAGAATTTGTTCTATGTACTTCCTTGATTGTACTTTGATGTTTAAATTGTAAGTTGTATAATCCATTGCCTTAGTGAAGTTGGATTCTTAAAAGTGAAAGTATTTTACTTAAAGTACATGGAGTCTTGAAAAGGAAGTGGTTTCCAAATCTTTTGGCTAGTGTCCTAATTCCAAAACCTAAGGGTCATTATAATGACTTTAGGGGAGTCAAAGGAGTGATTTACTTACTTGTTTTAAAAGAGGAGAAGTGACATGATTTAAGAGAAGTAACTTGTTTTAGAGGTGTGAGTTACTTGAGGTTTAAAAGTAGAAGAAACTTGTTTTCTAAATATTAAGAGACTTGTAGTATTTTGAAAGTTGAGAACTTGATTTGTAAGTATGTGATACTTAGTTTTAAAAAGTATAAGTCTCTTGGTTATAGAAGGAATGGATAGGTCTAAAACCATAAAGGGTTATAACGGCTTTATGGGAAGTTGGTTATAACGGCTTTATGGAAGGTTAAGAAATTCGTCTATTTTGATTATTAGGCATAAGTTGCCTAGATTGTGAAAATTGGAAGTTACTTGATTTCAAGCTTTGAAATGAGTCTTCTAAGAGTGTAGTAACTTACTTTGAAAAATAGACACACCTTGATACTACGGGTGTTAGTATCTTGGGGTTTTACATAAAAAGGAGTCTTTTGAAAAAAATGTACGTACATAGTACTTTGGCTTGTTTAATTGATAATTATTCTATGTGTGACTTGATAAGTACTTTGGCTTGGTTAATTGAGAATTATTCTATGTGTGACTTGATAAGTACTTTGGCTTGATTAATTGAGAATTATTCTATGTGTGCCTTGATAAGTACTTTGGCTTGTTTAATTGAGAATTATTATATGTGTGCCTTGATAAGTACTTTGGCTTGTTTAATTGAGAAGTGCCAATGTGTGCTGGTGATAGCATTTGAGTACAAGTATTATGTTTTATTACGTTGCCGCGACTCTCGGTTGGAGGGTCGATTGCCTTGTTGTAAGTTTACTTGGACGTACCGACAGTGAGGTGGGATTCCACGGGTATGCTTCCATTATTTGTGATACCCCATGGTCATGCTTATACGATGTGGGATTCCGGGGCATGCGACCACGAGGGATACTCCTTGGACATGCTTATACGATGTGGGATTCCGGGGTATGTGACCAGGAGTCGGGTTAGATTCCCGGATTTGTTTGTGTTACCCTATGGTCATGCTTATACGATGTGGGATGCCGGGGCATGCGACCACGAGGGATACTCCTTGGACATGCTTATACGATGTGGGATTCCGGGGCATGTGACCAGGAGTCGGGTTAGATTCCCGGATTTGTTTGTATTACCCCATGGTCATGCTTATACGATGTGGGATTCCGGGGCATGCGACCACGAGGGATATTGTTATCTCATGGAGTCCACGGGCATGGTTGATATTATGGGCGTGAGACCCATAGTTATATTTGAGTAGTGACTTTGAGGGCATGCGTCCCTGACTTGATATGACTGCTTATGTATTGTGTACTGTAGGTTGGCTATCATACATGTCTCCTGTTTTGTTTAGACTGTTATGATTTCATTACAGTACTTACTGTTTCACATACTTGGTACATTTTTCGTACTGACCTCCTTCGGGGGGCTGCGTTCATGCCGCAGGTTTAGGTACGCTGTTTGGTGATCGGCAGGTGTAGGACCCTGCTCAGAGTTTTTGGATAGCTCCTTCTGTTCGGGAGTTTATCTTTTTGGTATAAGTTCTTTCGATGTGCTTTTGTACGATGGGTACAATGGGGCCTTGTCCCGTCATAGTTCAGTATAACTCTTAGAGGTCTGTATTCATATGTGGGATTGGACTCATGTACAGTGTAGTGTCCTTTGAGTATGTATATTATGGCAGCCTTGTCGGCTTTGCCTTGCACGTATGTTGGTTTTAAAAAAAAAATGAGGTGTTATTTAAATTTCCGTAGTTTACTTAGTTGTTAAGGTAGAAGGGTGCCCAGGTAGGGCACCAGTCACGGGCCCGGGGTTCGGGGCGTGACAGAGTGGTATCAGAGCAGTCAGTCCTCGGAATGTCTACAGACCGTGTCTAGTAGAGTCTTGATTATCGGTGTGTTGCGCCACACCCATAAACAGGAGGCTACAGGACATTTAGGAGTTGGTTTCTATTCTTCTCACTCTGAGATCGTGCCATAGAGTCGTGTTAGTAAGATAATTCCTCTCGACGTAATTTTGTGTTCTGATTATGCCTCCAAGGAGGGCAACAGCCGCCCAGAAGGGCAAAGGAGTAGCAGGAGCTACTAGTCAGACTCAGAGAGTTGATAGGGCTTATGCCCAGGGTATACCGGATGTTGTTCCGCAGTCGGCGAGTTCTTCTGCGCCAGGTTTTGAGGCCCCAGCACCAGAGCCTCCGATTTCGCCAGAGAAGACTATAGGTCATGAGGAAGCGATTATGTTATTGACCAAGATAGCGGTGCTACAGTTTCATCAGCAGGAGGTTATTCGGCCAGTACAGACAGGTGTACAGGGGGTAGAGGTTCTCAGAGGAGCAGAGGACTTTCTCGGTCGAGGCCACCTATTCCTCAGTGTATCAGATGTGGTAAGCGTCATTCGGGGAAATGCCATTATGACACAGATGGTTGTTATTATTGTGGCCGTCCGGGCCACATTCGGAAGGTATGTCCTTTTAGAAAGAGCACCGGTGAGGTGGCTCAGCCTATAAGGCCGGTAGTTGATTCCCTTCCCTCCACAAGGCGTCCCCGAAGGCGGTGTTGGATGTCACCACCGTGGTAGAGGTCGTGGTGGAGTTTATAGTTCGCGGTCCTTCGAACCGCAGAGATGACGCGTGATCATCGGACAGGATCAGGAGGCGACATCGCACGGGGTTACAGGTATATTTCGATTCTTTTGAATCATACGTGCATTGATAGATTCAGATTTCGCCCTAGCATATATGTTTTCCCTTTATTGCTAGCAGTTGTAAGTGATAGTACCTCAGAGGTAGAAATACTTTGACTTATGTGATGAACCTCTAGTGAATAGGGGATAGGGTAAGAAGTACCTTGTGATAAGAGAGAGATTTATTTCAGACTAAGAACGAGAAGTTAAGTATGATGATGAGTCGGGTTAGGGACTCATTTCGGGTCAACCGGTAGTATGGAATGGGGGATGTCAGTTAGAAATGGTCCTGTTATGTGATAGGGTCCCGAGGATGCCAGGCCCAAGTTTAGTTAATCATTGTACGAGTTCGTGGATGCGTTCCACCGGAACTAGGTCGTAAGGACCGAGAAGAGCCTTAACGGGAATGTAAGTAACAATATGGCCAAGTTTGGATAGTAACTCCAAGGATTGGAGAACTGAAACAATATTTGAGATTTTGGTACGTATACTAGATAAGTTTTAAGGTACGAGAAAGTATGACAAGTAAGGAAAGAAAGGAACCTTTAAGGATCCCGTGTTTGGAAAGACTGTAACCTTCGAGTTTTGTGAGAAGGGACCACGGACGGAAGGTCCATTATTATGTTCACGTATGTTAGGTGATGGCCATGTGTGGCATCGCTGGTCTTGTGGAGTATTGATTGATAGGCATAGTATAGAGATTGTGCCGGATTGGGTATAGCTTGAAAACCGACGAAGAACATTCGGGGATGAATGTTTCTAAGGGGGGAAGAATGTTACACCCCGTAAGTCCAGAACATGTATAAGAGAATGTACGTAAGGAATCAAGACTTGGAAATTGGTACGAAAGGAAGAATTGTTTTTCCGACGGAAAATCTTCCTGACGTCGGAAAGGAAAAATGTTCGTTGTTGAGAATTAGATTCTCAAAATGCATTATTTGAAGAGTATGGAACTTATTAACATTATGGAAATTATTTTTACGAATTTGGTCATGTGGGGCCCACCCGAGGAATTTTACATTTTTGTGGGGCCCACGAGGGTTACGGAATTTTATGAACGAATGAGAGGGCGACTGTTACACCCCGTAGTTCCAGAGTATGTATATGAGGACGTACGTACGAGAATACGACACAAAAATTGGAAAGGAAGAAAGATGTGATTTTTCGACGGAAAAGTTTCCGGATTTTGTGAAGGAAAAATGTTCGTTAATGGGAATTGGATTCCCAGATTTGGTATTTGGACTTTTTAGAATATTTGAGTATTATGAAATTTTATTTCCGAAATTGGTCACGTGGGGCCCACGGGAAAATTTACGGTTTTGTGGGGCCCACTTTATTTTCGGATTTTTGGCATTACGGATATTTTCGGAAGATGAAATATTTTGGACGAGTAGGGGGGCGACACGTGTCACCCCCGTGTGGCCATGTTGGCCGAATTGGAGAAAGGTGGACAAGTGGCCCATTTTTGTGGTGGCCACTTGTCCCATTTTTGTGGTGAACAAATGGTTGGCCAACTACCCACACACATGTACCCCATCCTCACCTTACATTTGCCTTAATCCTAGCCATTGATTTATCTATAAATACCCCTTTATGCTAGACATAATTTCATCCACACTTAGAGATTTCAAAGTCTTGAAAACTCCCTCCCTTTCCTCTTGTGTGCTCTCGGCCATGGGCTGATTTTGTGAGCAAAACTTGTCCAAAAAAATTCTTAAAGTTTTAAGTGTTCTTCCTTAGGGTGTTAGGAATATTGTGTACCGAGAGTTGGAAAAGATTTCACACCCCTAGCCTAAATACAGCCCCTTGGCCGAAAGTTGGTAGTGTTGTAGCCTAAGTGTTCTTCACTTTTTGGAGTTGGATCTTGAAGAGGAGTTGGTTAGAAACTTCTAAGGGTTGCTTGGAGCGGGTTGGAACGTAAGGAATTGGAGCTAAACGTTGCTCAGGATCGACTTATAAACTTGGATAATTTTGGGCTTATCGAGGTAATGATCTTTTTCCCCCTATTGTAATTGGATATTACATGTTGTAGTAATGTATAGTTGAGTATACTATATGTAGAATGAATATGGATAAGAATTGAACTGTATTTACATAGGAATGTATTTACAGTAGACTTGTAGTATTATTGTGGAGTAGAATTGTACACGTCCGGTTAGACGTGTAACCCCCCCTGGGATTGTTGGTTTGGTATCAGGCCTCGTTAGAGGAGGAGATTTATGTGGTTGCGGGGGGGGAGGTGCTGCCGAATTTTCCGTAGAATAAGGAATCTTGTGTCTAGAATTATTCTACGAAGAGATCTAGAGGTTGATAGACGTTTTGTGACCGTTATAGGTTGAAGTACTGCGAGTAGCGTATTCTACTAGAATGGTGGAAGAGGCTAGCAGGATCACAGTACTTTGGAGCTACTTGCTAATAGTCGATAATCGTCGCGAGGTATGTGAACCTCCTCCTATCTTTTCTAGCATGATATGTTGTGAACTTTGTAGTACAGTAGACGTACATGTGTTTAGTGAATTTGGTTGGTTTACAACATAAAGTGTTATAACGGCTTTATGGGAAGTTTGTTATAACAACTTTATGTGGGTAAAGGAATGGTTGGTGGTTTTTAAAAGATAAATGACTTGAGGTGAATTAATAATGACTTGGTTTGTGTTAAAAGTTATGAAACTGCTTTTATGAGAAATGGGTAATTGGGTTTTAAAAGGAATAATGTTATATTGATTTCGGAAATGAGAACGAGTATAGAACAAACCACTGCAGCGTTAATAAAGGAAAATGTATTGACTAATTAATTATTATTAAAACCAGTAGAAACCTCCATCTGCATAGAAGCTAAGGTAAGACAAAATGATATTACATTTTCTAGATCATGGTTGCTTTAACAAGATTGTTATAAACAAGGATAACCTACTCACACTTAAGGCATATGTTACTCAAATTGTTTTAAAAGAGATTACGTTATTAAGTGATTAAGACTATGAACTGTGAAATCTTTCGAAAATAAGAGACTTGAGTATTTGAAATTAGGCAAACTTGAACTTTTGGAAAAGAATGTTGTTACTTGATTTTAAAAAGGAAAGTGTGTTGGTTTATTTAAAAAATGTTAGTCACTCTATTTTTAATACTACGGGTATCGGGTGACCTTTGTAAATGGAATAAATCTTTTAAAGGAATTTAACGTATGTAGTACTTTGGGGTTAAAACCCAGACTTTGGCATAAAATGAAAGTACCTCGAGTTGGGTGTAACTTACCTATGTTTGCGTGTGGTAGCCTTGTTATGCAAGTATTGTATTTCTATACCACCGCGTCTCAACGAGGGCCTGATTTGTTATGATCTTACTTGGACGTACCGGCAGTGACGGAGGATTCCACGGGTGCGCTCCTGTTGATAGTGTTATTCCATGGACTAGCTCTCCATGAGGTTTTACTGATTCGCCTTGGTATCCGTGGTTGGCTTCGTGACTTGCCCCGCCTCGTGGTGATTCGCCTTGGTACAGTAGTTAGCCTCGTGACTTGCCCCGCTCGGTTTAGTGGCGAAGTCTCGTGATACGCCTTGGTATCCGTAGTTAGCCCTCAGATTTGCCCCGGCCACCACGTGACACGCTTTGAGTATCCGTAGTTGGCTTTGACTTGCCCGTGACGCCTTCGCGTGGCGAAGTCTCGTGATACGACCTTGGTATCTGGTAGTTAGCCCTCGTACTTGCCCCGGTCAGCTACGTGACACGGCTTTGGTATCTGGTAGTTGGCTTTCGTACTTGCCCCGTATCAGCTTCGTGGTTTGGTTGTATAGTATTGTTAATACGGCTTTGGTATCTGGTAGTTAATCTTCGTACTTGCCCCGGTCGATTGATGCAGCTTTGGTATCCGTAGTTAGCCTTCAGACTTGCCCCGCACGGTTTTATGACTCGTGGGACTTGGTGTTCATATGTACTCCTTGGTGTTATTATATCATGCATCGCCATGGAGAAAGGTATTCCACGCATGATTGATGTTGAGGCGTGAGACCCATAGTTATATTTGAGTGATGACTTTGAGGCGTGAGTCCACGACTTACATGATCGCTATTTATTGGATCGTAGTTTGTTATCATACATGTCTCTCGCTTTATATAGACTACTATGATTTCATTTACAGTGATTTCGGGCCACATACTTGGTACTGTTGCATCGACCTCCTTCTGGGCCGTTCATGCCGCGGTAGAGGTACACGATTGTTGATCCTCGTTCATAGGATCGCAGTCAACAGACGGAAGCTCCGTTTCTCCGAGGCTTATCTTTTGGTATAGTCCTCACATCGTAGGTACTTGTACATTCAGGGGTATGGCTGAGCTCTGTCCCGTCATGTTGTATAAAAACTCTTAGAGGTCTGTAGTACTGTTGTGGGCAGGGTTTGTAAGGATGTAATTGTTCAAGTTTTTAATTATATATATACAAGAAGGTAACCGTTTGGTTGGCCTGTTTTATTATCATATCTCTTGTTTCATGTTTAAGTTTTTATTTCCGCTGATTTTCTCTGAGGTTGTATCACTGGGGTTCCCGGTAGGCACGATCCACGCCCGGATCGGGTCGTGACAAAAGTGGTATCGAGCGATTAGTCATCGGAAAGTGTCTGCACCGTGTCTAGTAGAGTCTTGATTATCGGTGTCGTCGCACCACATCTATAATCGTGAGGTCAGAGATATTTAGGATTGGTTTCCATTCTTCTCACTCGAGATTGTGCCTTAGAGCCGTGTTATAAGTTGGACTCCCTCTGACGTATTCTTTTCACCCGTTATGCCTCTACGCAAGGCAACCAGAGCCCAGGAGGGCAAGGCAGCAGAGGGAGCTGCGAGTAGAGCACAGAGGGTTACCAGGGCACGGGCCCAGTCATTATCTGAGACAATGCTTCATTCGGGGAGTTCTGCGACGCCGCTAGCCCCAGGAGAGTTTAGAGCAGTAGCAGTAGCTACTGAGACCACGATACCTGAGCCTCTAGTCCCACGGCCAGGAGCAGAGGATATGAGTTACAAGGAGATGGCCCAGTTACTAGCCAGGTTTGTGGCTAGGAATGGGGACAGACGAGAGTCGGAGGTTCCGGTAGTACCAATAGTTCACCCTAGATCCGATAGTTGAGATTTCGGGACTTCTTGAGTTGCGGTCCACCCGAGTTCCATGGATTGTGAACTGAGGAAGATCCTCAGGAGTTTATTCGACAGTTGCAGCGGATCATGAAAGTGATCAAGACCTTAGAGGCATTTCCTACACGTTTCTTGCCCTCGCAAATGAGGAGAGAATGTCCTAGTAGAAGGGATACAGGTGGGATGACTAAGCCTACCAAGTTAGTTGCGGATTCAGTGGGTCGGAGAGGAAGGGGTGTTAGCCAGAGGAGGCCACCCCACCCTATGGCCGTTGTAGTAGGTGTTCATGGGAGTGTCATACTACTTAGATAGCTTGTTAGGCTTGCGGCCAGGCCATTTTGCGAAATTGTCCAACCGGAGGTGGCGCGGATGTTACGACTCACCTTCGGATCGATCTGGTTCATCACCTTCAGAGTTATGCGCCAAAGAGGTGATTTGCTTAGAGCAACAAAGGAAAAGTGAGGCAGTAGTTACAGAGATATCTTCAGCCCTTAAGAGACTTGTTTAGGTCGTTATGGTAGATACATGTGGAGTGCTATGTTCGGTTATCATGGTGTAATTTGTGATTAGAAAACATGGGTAGTTGAAAAGGGTAAGTCTGGGGACGAGAAAATGGTGAGCCTTAAAATTTGTAACAGTTGGAGACCTTAGATGCAAGGCCATCTTGAGTAAAGGATTGTACGTTTGATCGTTGTCAGGGTACATTGTATACGTGGAGTTTAGTCAGGTGATAAGTCCATGAGTGGTGTAAAAGGGAAGTGGATTGTGAGCTTAGAAGACCACTAGGTTCTCATGACTTGAATAGTGAGATTGTTCCGGACTAGGAACGAGAGTTTAGTACGAAGTGGGTCGGGTTGAGGCCATATCGCGAGTCAACCCGCGGCCGGAATGGTGGGTCGGTTGAGGTGATCCCGCTAGATGATAGGGTCACGAGGGTGTTAGGCCCAAGTTTAGGTAACCATCGTACGAGTTTGTGGATGCATTCGACCAGTAGTAGGGCCGATGGGGTCAGCCCATCTTGCCTTTTAGTCAGGACTATTTACTCGGCGGAGGGTTATGCGAGATGTTGTATATCAGGAAGGTTGTAAGGCTGCACGGGGTTCCTACTTTATTTTATGGCAGGCAGTGGAGCCCAGTTTATGGCTATTTCTTTTTCGGGAGGTTTTACCAGGCGGGGTTAGAAACTCAGGTGAGTCTCAGTATTGCATTCACCCTCGGGCCGACGGACGAACAACGCGTTTTATCCAGACATTTGAGGATAGGTTACGGGCCGGTGTTTTGATTTCAGGGGTAGCTATGAGGATTATTTGCCTCTTGTTGGGTGAGTATTATACTAGCTACCATTTTAGTATTCGGATGGTGCCTTATGAAGCCTTGTATGGACGGAAGTGTAGGTTGTCGGTCGATTGGTTCGATGTTGGCAAGGTTCAGATAGTTGGTCCCTACTTATTTCAGCAGGATGTGGATAAGGTGAAGCTTATCCAGAAGAAGTTATTAGCAGCTCAGAGTCAACAGAAGTCGTGTGGATAATCGGCGTCGACACTTGGAGTTCAGGTTGACGGTGGGTCTTCTTGAAGGAACCACCCCGGAAGGGTGTGACGAGATTTGGAAAGCAGGGGAAACTTAGCCGAGGTACTTTGGGCATTTTCAGATCGTTTGTAGAATAGGCCAGGTTGCCTATAAGTTAGCACTGCCGTCCGACTTAGGAGGCAGTACGTCCGGTATTCCATGTTGCTATGTTTCGGAAGAGTATCGGAGATCCCTCCAGAGTGTTCCCAGTTAATGATGACCAAGTTAGAGATAGTAACCCCGAGATTTTGGAAACTGAAGCAATGACAGAAATGTGGTAAGTATATTAGGAAGAGTTCGAGTGTACGAAAAGGGTACGACGAGTAAGGGAAGAAGCGAGCATGTGTTATGAGAATAGAAGTGATCATTTCGTGTGTGAAGAAAGTATCCTTTGGACCATAGGTGGAGCTAATGGTATTGTTATACGATTTGAGGTGATTCTTCGTTGGCTTGGATGTGAGTTTTTGCGCGTATGTGGTATTATGGCCATGTGTGGCATAATTGGTTCCGTAAGTAAGTATAGTAGTGGAGACTATACCGGCGCATGTGTGTTTTGGAGACTTAGAAGAAACATTCGGGATGAATGTTTCTAAGGGGGGAAGAATGTTACACCCCGTAGTTCCAGAGTATGTATATGAGGACGTACGTACGAGAATACGACACAAAAATTGGAAAGGAAGAAAGATGTGATTTTTCGAAGGAAAAGTTTCCGGATATTGTTTATTTAAAAGTTTCGTTAATGGGAATTGGATTCCCGATTTGGTATTTGGACTTTTTAGAATATTTGAGTATTATGAAATTTTATTTCGAAATTGGTCACGTGGGGCCCACTGAAAATTTACGGTTTTGTAGGCCCACTTTATTTTGGATTTTTGGCATTACGGATATTTTGGAAGATGAAATATTTTGGGCGAGTAGAGGCGACACGTGTCACCCCGTATGGCCATGTTGGCGGGTGGAGAAAGGCAGTGGGCGTTTTTAGGTGGACAAGTGGCCCATTTTGTGGTGGCCACTTGTCCCATTTTGTGGTGAACAAATGGTTGGCCAACTACCCACACACATGTACCCCATCCTCACCTTACATTTGCCTTAATCCTAGCCATTGATTTATCTATAAATACCCCTTTATGCTAGACATAATTTCATCCACACTTAGAGATTTCAAAGTCTTGAAAACTCCTCCCTTTCCTCTTGTGTGCTCTCGGCCATGGGCTGATTTTGTGAGCAAAACTTGTCCAAAAAAATTCTTAAAGTTTTAAGTGTTCTTCCTTAGGGTGTTAGGAATATTGTGTACCGAGAGTTGGAAAAGATTTCACACCCCTAGCCTAAATACACCCCCTTGGCCGAAAGTTGGTAGTGTTGTATCCTAAGTGTTCTTCACTTTTTGGAGTTGGATCTTGAAGAGGAGTTGGTTAGAAACTTCTAAGGGTTGCTTGGAGCGGGTTGGAACGTAAGGAATTGGAGCTAAACGTTGCTCAGGATCGACTTATAAACTTGGATAATTTTGGGCTTATCGAGGTAATGATCTTTTTCCCCCTATTGTAATTGGATATTACATGTTGTAGTAATGTATAGTTGAGTATACTATATGTAGAATGAATATGGATAAGAATTGAACTGTATTTACATAGGACTGTATTCTGATGAGACTTGTAGTATTATTGTGGAGTAGAATTGTACACGTCCGGTTAGACGTGTAACCCCCCCTGGGATTGTTGGTTTGGTAGCAGGCCTCGTTAGAGGAGGAGATTTATGTGGTTGCGGGGGGGGAGGTGCTGCCGAATGTTCCGTAGAATAAGGAATCTTGTATCTAGAATTATTCTACGAAGAGATCTAGAGGTTGATAGACGTTTTGTGACCGTTATAGATTGAAGTACTGCGAGTAGCGTATTCTACTCGAAGGGTGGAAGAGGCTAGCAGGATTACAGTACTTTGGAGCTATTTGCTAATAGTCGATAATCGTCGCGAGGTATGTGAACCTCTTCCTATCTTTTCTAGCATGATATGTTGTGAACTATGTAGTACGGTAGACGTACATGTGTTAAGTGAATTTGGTTGGTTTACAACATAAAGTGTTATAACGGCTTTATGGGAAGTTTGTTATAACAACTTTATGTGGGTAAAGGAATGGTTGGTGGTTTTTAAAAGATAAATGACTTGAGGTGAATTAATAATGACTTGGTTTGTGTTAAAAAGTTATGAAACCGCTTTTATGAGAAATGGGTAATTGAGTTTTAAAAGGAATAATGTTATATTGATTTCGGAAATGAGAACGAGTATAGAACAAACCACTGCAGCGTTAATAAAGGAAAATGTATTGACTAATTAATTATTATTAAAACCAGTAGAAACCTCCATCTGCATAGAAGCTAAGGTAAGACAAAATGATATTACATTTTCTAGATCATGGCTGCTTTAACAAGATTGTTATAAACAAGGATAACCTACTCACACTTAAGGCATATGTTACTCAAATTGTTTTAAAAGAGATTACGTTATTAAGTGATTAAGACTATGAACTGTGAAATCTTTCGAAAGTAAGAGACTTGAGTATTTGAAATTAGGCAAACTTGAACTTTTGGAAAAGAATGTTGTTACTTGATTTTAAAAAGGAAAGTGTGTTGGTTTATTTAAAAAATGTTAGTCACTCTATTTTTAATACTACGGGTATCGGGTGACCTTTGTAAATGGAATAAATCTTTTAAAGGAATTTAACGTATGTAGTACTTTGGGGTTAAAACCCGGACTTTGGCATAAAATGAAAGTACCTCGAGTTGGGTGTAACTTACCTATGTTTGCGTGTGGTAGCCTTGTTATGCAAGTATTGTATTTCTATACCACCGCGTCTCTCAATGGAGGGCCGGCTGATTTGTTATGATCTTACTTGGACGTCTGGCGATGCGGAGGATTCCGCAGTGCGCTCGCGTTGATAGTGTTATTCCATGGACTAGCTCTCCGCGAGGTTTCTTGATTCGGCCTTGGTATCGGTGGTTGGCTTCGTACTTGCCGTCTCGTGGCTGATTCGGCCTTGGTACACGGTAGTTAGCCTTCGCGCTTGCCGTTCGGTTTAGTGGCGAAGTCTCGTGATCTGACCTTGGTATCCGTAGTTAGCCCTCGTACTTGCCCGATCGACTCGTGACACGGCTTTGGTATCGGTAGTTGGCTTTCGTACTTGCTCGTGTCGGCCGTGGCGAAGTCTCGTGATCTGACCTTGGTATCGGTAGTTAGCCCTCGTACTTGCCGGTCGCCACGTGACACGGCTTTGGTATCGGTAGTTGGCTTCGTACTTGCCGTGTCGGCCGTGGTTTGGTTGTATAGTATTGTTAGTACGACTTTGGTATCGGTAGTTGGCTTTCGTACTTGCCCGTTCGATTGATGATGCGGCTTTGGTATCGGTAGTTAGCCGTACTTGCCGTGCGGTTTATGACTCAGGTAGGACTTGGTGTTCATATGTACTCCTGGGTGTTATTATATCATAGACTGCCGGCAGTGAGGAAGGTATTCCACGGGCATGATTGATGTTGAGGGCGTGAGACCCATAGTTATATTTGAGTGATGACTTTGAGGGCGTGAGTCCACGACTTACATGATCGCTTATTTATTGTGGGTGTAGTTTGGTTATCATACATGTCTCTGCTTTATATAGACTACTATGATTTCATTTCTGATATTTTGATTTCACATACTTGGTACTGTTATCGACCTCCTTCGGGCCGCGTTCATGCCGCATGTAGAAGTACACGATTGTTGATCCTCGTTCATAGGATCACAGTTCAGCGTATTGGGAAGATCCGTTTCTCCGGAGGCTTATCTTTTGGTATAGTTCCCTGTCACTGTAGGTACTTGTACATTCAGGGGTATGGCGGGGCCCTGTCCCGTCATGTTGTATAAAAACTCTTAGAGTGCATGTAATCTTGTTGTGGGCGGGGTTTGTAAGGATGTAAGCTCAAGTTTTTAGTTATATATATACAAGAAGGTAACCGTTTGGTTGTCCTGTTTTATTATCATATCTCTTGTTTCATGTTTAAGTTTTTATTTCCGCTGATTTTCTCTGATGTTGTATCACTAGGGTGCCCGGGGTAAGGCACCAGTCACGGGCCCGGGATCGGGTCGTGACAGCGACACATGGCACCCCCACAAGGTCTTGGTCGAATTAGAGGGAGGGTAAAATGGTCATTGACCATCTTGGAAGATAAGTCTTGCAAGCTTGATATAATTGACCAAAGTCAACTTGCCACTTGGGCTTAATCCTAGTGAAACTCATCCTAGCCACACAATTGTTATAATCTTAGCCCTCCATTGTGTTTTATATACCACACTAGTGCAAGACAAGGTCTTCAACACTTAGAGAAATTTCACTACATTGTTGTTCTTCATTAGAGCTCTCGGCTTAGCCATTTTATCCACACAAAATTTTTGTAATTTTGTTCCATTATTCACAAGACTTAAACCCAATGTCCCTAAGGGTATTGTAAGGATATCTCAATAGAAATATTTCGGAAAAACGGCGTTTTCGTATTAGTCGCAAGGCGGAAACTTAAGAAGTTCTTCAACTTTGAAGTTGGAACTTGAAGATGGGTTCTTCATAGGCTTCTAAGGAGTGCTTGGAGCGGATTGGAACATAAGGAAAGGAGCTAAGAATTGCTAAGGCGCGACTTTGAATCTTGGAAATTTTAAGGGCTTGGAAAGGTATAAATCTTGTCGTTTTAGTAATTAAGGTTTACTTATTGTTGTAACTATGGATATTAGCAAGCATGTTATACCCCGTATTTTCAGAGTATGTACGTGAGGGCGTACGTACAAAAGTTTAAGCCTTAAGTAGGCAAAGTGGCGAAATTTGTGCACGACTAGCGAAAAGAGTCGTTTTCCGACGAAACGTTTTCCGGACTTTGCGAAGGGAAAAATACGGCTATGTCATTTATAATTTTTGCGGATTTTTCCGAGAGACGAAATATTTTGGACCAACGAGAGGGTGACAAGTGTCACCCTCAAGTGGACGAAAATTGGGGCGTTTTTTTAGCCTTGTTTTGGTCAAGGAGTTGGTAGGATATTTTGAGATATTTTTGTGTAGTTGATGAGCAAGTGGGAACTACAAACACATGTCCAAATCTTGACCCTCCACTTGCCCCCCCACTTGGCTTGATCTTGGCCATTGAAAGTCCTATAAATACCCCCTTAGTTGAAGACTTATTTCATCCACACTTGAGCAATTTCCAAGTCTCAAAAATCTCTCCCCCTTTGATAAGTATTCGTCCAAGGTCTCCCCCCGAGAATCCTTGGCCGAGTATACCCTCCCCCTTTGCCTAGTTGTTTCGTAAATACACCCCCCTTGGTAGAAAAGTATTCTCCAAGTATTGTTACTATTCCAAAATACCTTGGCCCAAATACCTTGTAGTATTCCAAGGTTACACCTATACTAAAAGCCCAGAAATACTATTATACTTCTTTTAGCCACTAAACGAAACCCTAAGGAAAAACCTTCATAGTCGGTTGAAGTGTTAAGTAGAGGTTGAGTAGAACTTCTAAGGGTTGTTTGGAGCGGGTTGGAGCGCCCAGAATAGGAGCTAAACGTTGCTCAGGATCGACATATAACTTGGATAATTTTGGGCTTATCGAGGTAAATACTATTGTCCTTCTAATGTAATTGGAGATTGCATACTGTAGTAGTATAGAAATGAATATAAGATTCATAGAAGGATACTGCAGAAGAGAATTGAACTGTAATAGAAGGATATTAAAGAAGAAGATTAAAACTGTACTTACATAGGACTGTATTTACAGTAGACTTGTGTAGTTGGCGGGTAGGGAAGTGCTGCCCAATTTTCCGTAGAATAAAGGAATCTGTATCTAGAATTATTCTGCAGAGTAGTCTAGACGTTGATAGACTTATATGACTGTTATA
The DNA here is from genome assembly GCA_029844215.1 of Przewalskia tangutica. Lineage (NCBI taxonomy): Eukaryota > Viridiplantae > Streptophyta > Magnoliopsida > Solanales > Solanaceae > Przewalskia > Przewalskia tangutica. Next base: position 93,768,506 of record CM056721.1, read on the forward strand.
GGTTGAAGTATTGCAAGTAGCGTATTCTACTCGAAGGGTGGAAAGGGCTAGCAGGATTACAGTACTTTGGAGCTATTTGCTAATAGTCGATAAATCGTCGCGAGGTATGTGATTCTTCCTATACTCTTGGGCATGATATTTTAAAAGAATATATATATAGTACGGTAGACGTACGTGTGTTAACTGAACGTAGTTTTACGGCAATGTCTTTTGACTTAAGCCTGAATAATAAGAATCTTGAAGTATTTCAAAAGATTTAAGAACCGTTTTTGAAAGAAGAGTAATACTTGGTTTTGAAAGCTTAAGTTATACTAGCTTTATGGGAAGTTAGGTATAATGACTTAAGAGTGATAAAAGGAACGGTTGACTTAATTGAATTGATATGAAAGTTGTTAAGAAGTGTGAAACCTCATTCGTGAGTAATAAGTACTTGGTTTTTAAAGAATAATGTTTTACTGATTTCGGAAATGAGAATAAGTAAGGAACTTGATTTCTAAAAGAGACTTGAGGAAATTGAAGAGTTTTTGGTTTAAGAGAAAGGCATTGTTTTGTCTTAAATTGGTTTAAAACATAAAGTGTTATAACAGCTTTATGGGAAGTTAGTTATAACGACTTTATGAAAACAAAAGAATGATTTTATCAGTGGTTTTAAAATGGTAACTTGACTTTAAAAGGAGAAGTGTTTTGGTCTAAAAAGAAGGCATGGTATTTTGGTGTAAAAAGGAAAGTACGGAAGTTGTTTTGGTTCACTTAAAAATGTTAGTCACTCTATTTTTTATAATACGGGCATCGGGTGACCTTTGTAAAAGAAATGGATCTTTTAAAAAGAACTTAACGTACGTAGTACTTTGGGGTTAAAACCTGGACTTTGGCATAAAATGAAAGTACCTTGAGTTGTGTGTAACTCGCCTATGTTTGTGTGTGATAGCCTTGTCGTGCTAGTATTGTATTTCTATACCATCGTGTCTCTCAATGGAGGGCCGGCTGATTTGTTATGATATTACTTGGACGTACCGGCAGTGACGGAGAATTCCGCAGTGCGCTCGCTGATAGTGTTATTCCATGGACTAGCTCTCCGAGGTTTCTTCTTGATTCGGCCTTGGTATCGGTGGTGGCTTCGTGCTTGCCGTCTCGTGGTGATTCGGCCTTAGTACTGGTAGTTAGCCCTCGCACTTGCCCCGTTCAGTTTAGTGGCGAAGTCTCGTGATACGGCGTTGGTATCTGGTAGTTAGCCCTCGTACTTGCCCCGATCAGCTACGTGACACGGCCTTGGTATCTGGTAGTCGGCTTTCCTACTTGCCCCGTATCAGCTTCGTGGCGGAGTCTCGTGATACGGCCTTGGTATCCGTAGTTAGCCACCGTGCTTGCCGATCGACTCGTGACCACGACCAGTATCCGTAGTCGGCTTTCGTACTTGCCCGTGTCGACTCCGTGGTTTGATTGTATAGTATTGGTTGTATAGTATTGATAGTGCGGCTTTGGTATCGGTAGTTGGCTTCGTACTTGCCGGTCGATTGATGATGCGGCTTTGGTATCGTAGTTAGCCTTCGTACTTGCCGTCATCGGTTTATGATTCAGTAGGACTTGGTGTTCATATGTACTCCTTGGTGTTATTATATCATAGGCTGCTGATGAGGAAGGTATTCCACGCATGATTAATGTTGAGGCGTGAGACCATAGTTATATTTGAGTGATGACTTTGAGGCGTGAGTCACGACTTACATATTCGCTTATTTATTATGGGATGTAGTTTGGTTATCATACATGTCTCACGCTTTATATAAGCTATGATTTCATTTACGATATTTTTGATTTCACATACTTGGTACTGTTATCGACCTCCTTGAGAAGTGCGTTCATCTGCGCGGTAAGTACACCGATCATTGATCCTCGCTCATAGGATCACAGTTCGTGACGGGAAGCTCCGTTTCTCGGAGGCTTATCTTTTAGTATAGTCCTGTCCTTTGTAGGTACTTGTACATTGAGGGTATGGCGAGCCCTGTCCGTCATGTTGTATAAAAACTCTTAGAAGTGCATGAAATCGTTGTGGGCAGGGTTGTAAAAAGGATTAAACTGCTCGGTTTGAAAGATTTGTATATATATTATTGGAAGGTGACCGTTTTGGTTATCCTGTTCTTATCATATATCTTGTTTCATTTTTAAGTTTTTATTTTCCGCTGATTTTCTCTGATGTTGTATCACTAGGGTGCCCGGGGTAAGGCACCAGTCACGGGCCCGGGTTCGGGTCGTGACAAAGCATGAGTTATATATTATGTAGTTGGATAAGTGTATTGGCTATTGGAACCCTAATCCGAAAACTAGCATGTTTAGCCTTAAGGTTACAATTCAAGTCGATTATTAGTTTAAGTCGTCGTATGTTGTAAAAAGAAGGAAATTGTAGTTGTTGAAGTTGTTTATGACTATATAACATGTTTGACCTTAGAACTTGGAATTGGAAAAGGATTGGAAAAGACTTTGAATTGTTGGTTATGTAGTTGGCCGAGAATGGCTTGAATATGGAACTACTTCGTATTAATTGTGGGCGGGAATTTTACACGTATTGTTAGGCGTGTAATCCCCTTTGTTTGGTTGTTTTTTTGAGCCTTAAATGTGGCGTGTTGGTTATTGTATTTGGCCTTGAAAAAGGTGGCAAAGTGAGTAGAAACAAAGGAAGTTCTGCCCGATTTTCCGTAGAATTAGAGACCGTATACTTAGTATTATTCTACGTTAGAGACTAGAAGTTGATAGTCTTGTTGTGACCATTATAGGTTGACACTTCTACGTCTGGCGTATTCGGCAGCTTGTGGATTTAGCGAAAGGTATGTGAACTATCTCTTCTAGCATGATTCCTTAAGATTAAGAAAGTATGTCCTACTCCTTAAATGATCCATTCCTTGGTTGTATTTGGATTGCCAAAAATAGAATTTGTTCTATGTACTTCCTTGATTGTACTTTGATGTTTAAATTGTAAGTTGTATAATCCATTGCCTTAGTGAAGTTGGATTCTTAAAAGTGAAAGTATTTTACTTAAAGTACATGGAGTCTTGAAAAGGAAGTGGTTTCCAAATCTTTTGGCTAGTGTCCTAATTCCAAAACCTAAGGGTCATTATAATGACTTTAGGGGAGTCAAAGGAGTGATTTACTTACTTGTTTTAAAAGAGGAGAAGTGACATGATTTAAGAGAAGTAACTTGTTTTAGAGGTGTGAGTTACTTGAGGTTTAAAAGTAGAAGAAACTTGTTTTCTAAATATTAAGAGACTTGTAGTATTTTGAAAGTTGAGAACTTGATTTGTAAGTATGTGATACTTAGTTTTAAAAAGTATAAGTCTCTTGGTTATAAAAGGAATGGATAAATCTAAAACCATAAAGGGTTATAACGGCTTTATGGGAAGTTGGTTATAACGGCTTTATGGAAGGTTAAGAAAGTCGTCTATTTTGATTATTAGGCATAAGTTGCCTAGATTGTGAAAATTGGAAGTTACTTGATTTCAAGCTTTGAAATGAGTCTTCTAAGAGTGTAGTAACTTACTTTGAAAAATAGACACACCTTGATACTACGGGTGTTAGTATCTTGGGGTTTTACATAAAAATGAGTCTTTTGAAAAAAAATGTACGTACATAGTACTTTGGCTTGTTTAATTGAGAATTATTCTATGTGTGACTTGATAAGTACTTTGGCTTGGTTAATTGAGAATTATTCTATGTATGACTTGATAAGTACTTTGGCTTGATTAATTGAGAATTATTCTATGTGTGCCTTGATAAGTAATTTGACTTGTTTAATTGAGAATTATTCTATGTGTGCCTTGATAAGTACTTTGGCTTGTTTAATTGAGAAGTGCCAATGTGTGCTGGTGATAGCATTTGAGTACAAGTATTATGTTTTATTACGTTGTCGCGACTCTCGGTTGGAGAATTGGTGCCTTGTTGTAAGTTTACTTGGGCGTCTGAAGCGGTGAGGTGGGATTCCACGGGTATGCTTCCATTATTTGTGATACCCCATGGTCATTCTTATACGATGTGGGATTCCGGGGCATGAGACCACGAGGGATACTCCTTGGACATGCTTATACGATGTGGGATTCCGGGGAATGTGACCAGGAGTCGGGTTAGATTCCCGGATTTGTTTGTGTTACCCTATGGTCATGCTTATACGATGTGGGATGCCGGCATGCGACGCGAGGATACTCATGGACATGCTTATACGATGTGGGATTCCGGCATGTGACCGCGAGTCGGGTTAGATTCGGTTATTTGTATTACCCATGGTCATGCTTATACGATGTGGGATTCCGGCATGCGACCACGAGGGATATTGTTATCTCATGGAGTCCACGGGCATGGTTGATATTATGGCGTGAGACCCATAGTTATATTTGAGTAGTGACTTTGAGGCGTCGTCCTCGACTTGATATTACCGCTTATGTATTGTGTATTGTAGGTTGGCTATCATACATGTCTCTGTTTTGTTTAGATCATTATGATTTCATTACGATTTATTGTTTCACATACTTGGTACATTTTTTCTTGACCTCCTTCGGGCTGCGTTATCTGCAGTTTAGGTACGTTGTTTGGTGATCGGCAGTGTAGGACCGCCGTAGTTTTGGATAGCTCCTTCGTTCGGGAGTTTATCTTTTTGGTATAAGTTCTTTCAAGATGTGCTTTTGTACGCTTATGGGTACGGCGGCCTTGTCCGTCATAGTTCAAGATAACTCTTAGAGGTCTGTATTCATATGTGGGATTGGACTCATGTACAGTGTAGTGTCCTTTGAGTATGTATATTATGGCAGCCTTGTCGGCTTTGCCTTGCACGTATGTTGGTTTTAAAAAAAACATGTGGTGTTATTTAAATTTCCGCAGTTTACTTAGTTGTTAAGGTAGAAGGGTGCCCAGGTAGGGCACCAGTCACGGGCCCGGGGTTCGGGGCGTGACAATAACATGCGACGATTCTAATTACCGACCAAATTGTATTTCAATTTCAAATGGCTAATAATGTCATTTCGGATTTAGGCTTCCAATATCCGTAACACTTATCAATCTTTAATACATATACTTCATTCTAGTTAAAATGTAATGCTACAACAATATGTAATCTTATAACACTTAAGAGAACAAGATTGTTACCTTAACGAGCCTTAATCCAACTTCAAGATCCGAAGTCGCTCCCTAGCAACTTAGAGCCTCTCCTTGACACTCTAATCCGCCACTTGAAGCCCTTAGAAGATCACAAACAACTTTCCTTCAATTTCCAATCCAAACCTAGGAAAGTGACCTAGGTTTTCACCTTGCGACTAATACAAAAATGACACTTTTCCGGGATCTTTCTATTGAGATACCCTTACAATACCCTTAGAAACCTTGGTTTAAAGTGTGGAGACTATTGAACAACAAACAAAAATTCTTGTCTTGCTAAGAGTCTCAAACCCGAGAGCAACCTAGTGGAAGAACAAGTTTTCTTGAAAATTTTTCTAAGTGTGGGAACTAGTCTTGCTACTAGTATGTTTAAATAACACAATGGAGGGCCAAGATTAGCACATATGGATATCTTGGATCCAATTCATTTAATAATCTAGCCAAGTGGCCCTTGGACTTAGTCAACAATGTCAAGCTCTTAGCCTAGCAAGACTTGGTCATCTTAACATTGGCCAAATGACCATTTTAGCCTTGGTCCATTCGACCATGACTATTCAAGGGGGGTGACACGTGTCACCCTCCCGTTCGTCGCAATATTTCATTTTCCGACATTTCCATAATTCCAATAAATTTTACTAGTCTCAAATCTTAACATTTTTGAGTTCTTACGTATGTTCTTAAAACATGTCCTGGAATTACGGGGTGTAACAAATAACATCTCAACGCGCCATTCCAATGTACATAAAATAGTCTTCAAGTATATCCAACAACATACTTCCATAACTCATTTCTTTACTCCTTAAAATTCAATTTCATATTTCAACATTCTTATATAAACAACATCAACTTAAATCTCCATGTTTCTGTTATACCCCGTATTTTCAGAGTATGTACGTGAGGGCGTACGTATATAAATTCAAGCCTTAAGATTAGGCAAGGTTCGAAATTTGGGCACAAGTGCCGAAAAGAGTCATTTTTCGACGAAACGTTTTACTAAACTTGCGAAGGGAAAATTCCGGCTATGTCATTTATTATTTTTGCGGATTTTTCCGAGAGACGAAACATTTTGGACCAACGGGAGGGTGACATGTGTCACCCTCACATTGGAAGAGGTTGGGCGGCAAAGTGGACGAAAATTGTGGCTTGTTTTGTCAAGTAGTTGGTAGGATATTTTGGTGGTAGATGGATAAGGTGTACTTGGCTTGATCTTGGCCTTACACTTGCCTAACACATGGATTAATCTTGGCCATTGGTTGGCCATTGCTTGACCTATAAATACCCCTCTATGTTGATGAACTTTTTCATCCAAAATTGTTCTAAGTGTTAAATTCCTCCCTCCCCTCTTAGTGAGAGCTTTCGTCCACCACACCCCCCTCCCCCTTTGAGAGCCCTTGGCCGAGAGCCTCCCTGAGCGAGGCTAGGCGAGAGGTACCCCAGCCTAGTTGTCTCGTATAAATACCCCTCTTTTGTGGTATAGAAATACTCTCCAAGTATTGTTATTATGCCCAAATACCTTGGCCCAAATACCTTGTAGTATTCCCAAGGTTACACTTATACAAAAGCCCAGAAAATACTATTATACTTCCCTCAGTCACAAAAACGAAACCCTAAGGAAATCTTCATAGCGAGTTGAAGTGTTAAGAAGAAGTTACGTAGAACTTCTAAGGGTTGTTTGGAGCGGGTTGGAGCGCACGGAGTGGGAGCTTAACGTTGCTCAGGAGCGACATTAAACTTGGATAATTTTTGGGCTCATCGAGGTAAATAATCCTATCCTTCTAGTGTAATTGGAAATTACATACTGTAGTTTATAGAAATGAATATAAGATTCATAGAAGAGAATTGAACTGTAATAAAAGGATATTACAGTAAAGACTTAAACTGTACTTACATAGGACTGTATTTACAGTAGACTGATAACCTTTATTGGTTTAATGTTCTGCAAGTAGCATGTGCTACTTAGAAGGTGGACAAGGCTAGTCGGGTTATAGCCGTGGAGCGTTTTGCTTATAGTCGATAATCGTCGCGAGGTATGTGATTCTTCCTATACTCTTGAGCATGATATTTTAAAGGAAGATATATATAGTACGGCAATGTCTTTTGACTTAAGCCTGAATAATATATAGTACGGTAGACGTACGTGTGCTAATTGAACGTAGTTGTACGGCAATGTCTTTTGACTTAAGCCTGAATAATATATAGTACGGTGACGTCGTGTGCTAATTGAGCGTGGTTATGCGGCAATGTCTTTTGACTTAAGCTGAATAATAAGAAACTTGAAGTATGTCACAAGAGTTAAGAAACCATTTTTGAAAGAAGAGTAACACTTGGTTTTAAAGGTTTTAAAAAGAGTTATACTAGCTGTATGGGAGTTACGGATAACGTCTTAAAAGAGGTCAAGCAAATGGTTTACTGATTTTAGAAGTTAAGAGACTTGATCTTATAAGATAAGAGACTTAACTTAAATGAATTAATATGAGTTTGTGTGAAACCTCATTCGTGAGTAATGAGTACGTGGTTTTTAAAAGGAATAATGTTTTACTGATTTCGGAAATCAGAATGTGTATCGACAAACCACTGCAGCGTTAATAAAGGAAAATGTATTGAATAATGAAGTATTATTAAAACCAGTAGAAACCTCCATCTGCATAGAAGCTAAGATGAGACAAAATGATATTACATTTCCTAGATCATGGCTGCTTAATAAGATTTATGAACAAGGATAACCTACTCGCCTATGGCATATGTTACTCAATTGTTTTAAAAAGAGATTAAGACATTGAACTATGAAACTTTTCTAAAAAGAGACTTGAGTAATTGAAATTAGGCAAACTGGAACTTTAGGAAAAAGAAAGGCATTGTGTTGTCTTAAAATGGTTTAAAACTTAAAGTGTTATAACAGCTTTATGGGAAGTTGGTTATAACGACTTTATGAAAACAAAAGAAGGGTTTTTATCATTGGTTTTAATGTGGAAACTTGACTTTAAAAGAGAAGTTGTTTTGGTTTGCTTAAAAGATGTAAGTCACTCTATTTTATACTACGTGTATCGGGTGATTTTTCATAAAAGGAATGGATCTCTTAAAAGGAATTTAACGACGAGTACTTTAGTGGTTAAAACCCGGACTTTGACATAAAATGAAAGTACTTAGAGTTATGTATAACTTGCCTATGCTTGTTGTTGTGTAACTTGCCTATGCTTGTTGTTGTGTAACTTGTCTATGCTTGTTGTTGTGTAACTTGCCTATGCTTATTGAGATAGTCTTTGTTGTGCAAGAATTGTGTATCTATTCTACAGCGTCTCGATGGAGGCGGTTGACTTGTCGAGAACTTACTTGGACGCACGGCGGTGACGGAGATTCCACGGTATGCTTCCATTAGCATTAGTACATGGGCATGTCTACACCGTTGATGGATTCTGTGGACATGTGACCATTTTTGTTATGGCGAAGCATCGTGACTTACGGTTGTGATTGCGCGTAGCTGCTTACTTGCCCCGCCGCCACGCGCGCGGTGGATCTCGCATGGTTGTTGCACTTACCACGTGTCAGCTTCGCGGCGAAGTATCGTGACTTACGGTTGTGATCGGGTGCGTAGCTTGTATACTTTCCCCCGTCAGCTACGTGGCGCAGGTGGATCGGGTATAGGTTATTGCACTTGCCACGTGTCAGCTTCGCGAGTCATTATAGTGACGAGGTCTCGTGGTACGGCTTTGGCATCAGGTAAGGACTTGGTGTTCAGGTGTACTCCTTGGTGTTGTTATATCATAGATCGCGGAGGAAGGAATTCCACGCACGAGTGATGATTTGGAGGCGTGAGTCCCCGGCTTGATATATTTGTTTATATGTTGTGTATTGTAGTTTGGTTATCATACATGTCTCCTGTTTTATATAGACTGTTATGATTTCATTTATAGTACTTTACAGTTTCACATACTTGGTACCTGTTGTACTGACCTCCTTCGGGGGGCTGCGTTCATGCCGCAGTAGAAGTCATCTACCGCCGATCCCCGCGTTTAGGATCTCATTTCAGTATTGGAAGCTGCCTTCGAGGCTTATCTTTGTATGTTACCACTCGAGTCCGTAGGTTCTCAGACGTTCAGGGATATGGCGGCCCTGTCCGTCATAGTTGTTGAAAAAAATCTTAGAGGTCTAGAGCACCGCCAGGCGGGGTTGTAAGGATTAGAATCGCTCAAATGTTTATATATATATGTTGAAAGGCAACCGCTTTGGTTGGCCTGCTTTTCTTTCATCTTGATCTATGTCTATTTGCATGTTTAAGTTTTTATTTCCACGGTTTTCTCTCGATGTTGTATCACTAGGGTGCGGTAGGCACGATCCACGGCCCGGTTCGGTCGTGATGATTTCTCCAAATTTCTAACATGCAATTAGCAACAATAACAACAATACTTGACTTCAATTTTACACCAAATCAGTCCCACAATCGGCTACAATCAATGTCACCAAAACACATGCAAATTTCACTCTCATTCCTCTTAATCTTAGTTTAATTCTCAACACAAGTTCCAATCTAATATTTACAACAACATGCAACTTAATCTATACCATAAGAAGAAGAATTTCATACCTTGAAAATCTTGCAAAATCTGTCCAGATTTCAACGTGACATTGCCCCAGTTTTTGCCTCAATTTTTGGTCTAATTTTGTCCATTTTTATCACTTCTTCAACTCCAAATCAACATGCAACCCTTCTAAAATGTTAGACCAGCATTTATACACATTTTTCTTTCCAAAATCTAGTCCAAAAACTGAGAATTTCGGACCTTGAAATCTGCCCAGAATTACCGATTTTTGCCACTGTTTTGGGTCAAAAATTTGGCTTCTAATTGTGATGAATTAATCTAGTAAGAAGATGGTATTGTGACTTCACTTCTTGGCTATGGAGAGTGAGATTTTCGAATTGGAATTGAGAGAAAAGATGAAGATTTGGGTGTTTAAGAATGAAAATAGAATTTGGAATGAAAAAGGGTTTGGGTATTAAATCCAAATCTGAAAATAGTTTTTTTAAATTTACACTTTGGTCCTTAAAAGTCTTCTTTAGTCAAGACAATCCCTAAGTAATAAATCTTAATCCTACTTCTATTAATCTCAACACTCGTTGCCTTAAATTCTTATCGTCATATCTTCTATACGTCACTAATCCATGACGGAATATATACGTATATATAAACCATTATTATTAAAGAAATTTCCGACATCGTATACGCCATTACCGAAAATTAATCTGTATTAGCATAAAAAAATATACTTAAATTCGAAAATTAAATCTTAATCCTTAATGACGTTCTTAATCCTTGTCTTAACTTACGAGGTGTAACATTCTTCCCCCCTTAGAAACATTCGTCCTCGAATGTTCATAACCAGTCTTATGTTCTAGAAATTTCGACAGAGCCTCCTTTATAATTGTGTCTAATCATCTATATTCAGCAAACCAACAGATGCCACACAGGGCCACAAATAAACACGCATATACATTTTACAATTACTATGATCAACTAAGGGAGTTAGATTGAATTACCTGAAGGCACAGGGAACAAATGAGGATACTTCTTCTTCATCTCCTCTTCTGCTTCCCAAGCCATTTCCTCTCTATTGTTGTTCCGCCATAACACCTTGATGGAGGCTACATCCTTCGTCTGTAATCTCCTGACCTGGCGATCAAGGATGGCCATGGGATTCTGCTCATAGGATAATTCCTCTGTAACCTGGACATCGTCCACTGGAAAGACTCTGGAAGGATCACCAATACACTTCTGTAGCATAAACACATGAAAAACTGGATGTACTGCTTCTAAGTCTGAGGGTAAGTCCAACTCATTGGCGACCTGCCCTATCCTGCAAATGATCCGGTAAGGCCCAATATACCTCGGGCTAAGTTTCCCCCTCTTCCCAAATCTCATCACACCCTTCATGGATGATACCTTCAAGAATACCCAGTCGTCGATCTGAACTCTAAGTGCCGACGCCGATTATCAGCATATGACTTCTGTCGACTCTGAGCCTCTAGTAATCTCTCCTGTATGAGTTTCACCTTGTCGATCGCTTGCGGAACCATGTCTGGACCAATCAACTGAGTCTCACCCATGTCAAACCACAATGGACGACCTGCACTTCCTCCCATATAAAGCCTCACACGGGGCCATCTGAATGCTAGAGTTGTAGTTGTTATTGTAAGAAAACTCAATAAGTGGCAAGTGATTATCCCAACTACCTATAAAATCAATAATACAAGCCCTCAACATATCCTCCATTGTCTGTATAGTACGTTATGCCTGCCTATCCGTCTGAGGATGAAATGTTGTGCTGAGACTCACCTGCGTTCCCAATCCTTTCTGAAATAATCTCTAGAAGTTAGTCGTGAACTGGGCCCCTCGGTCAGATATGATAGATACGGGAACCCCATGTAGTCTCACTATCTTCCTGATGTATAATCTAGCATAGTCCTCAACTGAATAAGTAGTCCGGACTGGAAGAAAATAGGCTGATTTTGTCAGCCTATCTACGATGACCCAGATGGAATCAGACTTCTGCTGAGTACGAGGCAAACCTGTAATTAAATCCATATTAATCACCTCCCACTTCCAAGTCGGGATCTCTATCACCTGCAGTAACCCACCAGGCTTCTGATGCTCGACCTTAACCTGCTGACAATTCGGGCACTGTGCAACAAATCCTGCTACGTCTCTCTTCATGCCATCCTACCAATACAAGTTTCTAAGGTCATGATACATTTTTGTCGACCCTGGATGAATAGAATAACGGGCATGGTGTGCCTCACCCATAACCTGCTGCCGCAGTCCGACAATATCCAGTACACATATCCTACCCTCATACCGTAGCAAACCATCGGAGGTTACCTCAAATAAAGCATTCCCCTTTCGGAGAGCTGCATCTCTATACCGTGCCAGAACAGGATCCTTATACTGGCATCTCTTCACCTTTTCTATGATAGAGGACTCGGCAACACCCCAAACAAGAATACCACTATCTCCAGAATCCGCCAACCGGACTCCAAGACTGGCTAGCTTGTGAATCTCTCGAACCATCTCTTTCCTGTCCGGCTGTACATCCGACGAACTACCCATAGATCTGTGGCTAAGAGCATCTGCCACAACATTGGCCTTCCCTGGGTGGTACAAAATATCAACGTCATAGTCCTTCAGCAACTCAAGCCACCGCCTCTGTCTCATATTCTTCTCCTTCTTCTTAAAGATGTATTGAAAACTCTTATGATCCGTGTAAATATCAACATGCACACCATACAAGTAATGTCTCCATATCTTCAAAGCATAAATCACTGCTGCTAGCTCTAAGTCATGAGTGGGATAACTCTTTTCATGTTTTCTGAGCTGTCGGGAGACATAAGCTATAACTCTGTCATGCTGCATCAACACACAACCTAACCCGACACCTGAAGCATCATAATAAATCACATACCCATCTAGCCCCTCCGGAAGAGTCAGAACTGGAGTCGTAGTCAACTTATCCTTCATTAACTGAAAATTATGCTCACAAGCATCGGTCCACTGAAACTTAGCTGCCTTCTGGGTTAGCCTAGTCAAAGGCGCTGAGATCGAAGCAAACTTCTCCACAAACCTCCTGTAATACCCTGCTAGACCCAGAAAACTGCGTACCTTAGTAGGTGTAGTGGGTCTGGGTCATGTATTCACCACCTCAATCTTCTGAGTATCCACCCGAATACCATATTCCCCGACAATATGCCCTAAGAATACCACTGAGGCCAACCAGAACTCATTTCGAAAATTTGGCATACAACTGCCGGTGCCGGAGGACTCCAAGTACTGTCCTCAAATGATTTGTGTGCTCCTGCTCTGAGCGAGAATACACCAGGATGTCATCAATGAAAACTATAACAAATGTATCCAAAAATGGTTTGAACACACGGTTAATTAGGTCCATGAACACTGCTGGAGCATTAGTCAACCCAAACGACATCACCCTGAACTCATAATGCCCGTACCGAGTCCTGAACGCAGTCTTCGGAATATCTGCCTCTCTAACCCGTACCTGATGATAACCGGATCGCAGGTCTATCTTCGAGAAATACTTAGCACCCTGCAACTGATCAAACAAGTCATCAATCCTGGGAAGGGGGTATCTATTCTTGATGATTACCTTGTTCAGCTGCCTATAGTCGATGCACATTCGCAGCGACCCATCCTTCTTCTTCATAAATAATACTGGTACACCCCATGGGGATGCACTAGGCCTAATGAAGCCTTTCTCTAATAGGTCCCTCAACTTCTCCTTCAACTCCTTCAATTCTGCAGGTGCCATTCTGTAAGGAGGAATGGATATGGGTTGGGTACCTGGCAATATATCTATACTGAAATCTATCTCCCGCTCCGGAGGAAGACCCGGGAGATCATCTGGGAATACATCTGGAAACTCACTGACTATCGGAACTGACTGAAGAGCTGGTACCACAGCCTCCGTATCATGCACCCGAACTAAGTGATAAATACACCCTTTTCTGACCATCTTCCTTGCCTTGAGGTAGGAAATAAACTTACCCCTCGGTGATGCGGTAATCCCCTTCCATTCTATAACCGGCTCGTCTGGAAACTGGAATCGAACCAACTTCTGTCGACAATCAACGCTGGAAAAACAAGAACCCAACCAATCCATACCCATAATAACGTCGAAGTCGGTCATATCCAACTCTATCAGATCTGCTAAGGTACGACGACTATATATCACCACCGAGCAATTCTTATACACACACCTAGCTATAACTGAATCTCCTACCAGTGTCGCTACCTCGAACGATTCTATCGGCTCGGGTTCTATCCCTATTCTACTAGCAACAAGAGGGGATATATAGGACAAGGTGGAACCTGGATCAATCAAAGCATACACGTCATAGAAAAAGACCGATAATGTACCTGTGACAACATCTGGTGACGTCTCCTGATCGTGTCTACTGGCCAGTGCATAAATGCGGTTCGAAGGACCACCAAAACTAGAATCTCTGCCACGACCCCTACCGCGACCAGCTGGTTTCTGAGTACCTTGCTCGATGGGGCGCATAGTTGTGGACGACGAACCCGCAACAGAACCCGTAGGTTGGGCCATACCTCCCGAACCGTCTCTAAAGGGGCACTCTCTCCTTATATGGCCCTGGCGACCGCAAGAAAAACAACCCCCTGTGGTAACACGACATAGCCCGAAATGGTGCCTACCACACTGAGAACAATGAGGCAACAGTGGAACTGGATGAATGGAACCCCTGTTCCTCTGAGAACCTGACGCCCTTGAGCTCTGACCGGCTCCCGAATACCCCATGCGATCAAATCTCCTACCGATCGACTGTGACGGTGCACTCGGTGCTGGCTGGGAAGAATATCTGGTACGCTGCTAAGGCTGTCCACCTCGGAAATCACCCGAAAACCCAACTGACCTAGCCCTCTTATGCTGGCCCCTACCATGGTCTCTATCCACTGCCTCTCTATGTCGCCTCGATTCCTCGCAAGAATGCACAATACGAGCAATATCCATGCTCGATTGAAGCGCCGATATCAAGCACCCATCAACCAGATAGTGGTCTAACCCTATCACATAAGGGTGTACCCTATCTGCTACCATATTAGGTGTGTACCGAGCCAGGGAGTCAAACTCCAGACTGTACTCTCTAACCGTCCTCCCATTCTGTCGTAACTGTAGAAACATGTCGAACCTGGCCCGTCTCATCTCTGGGGGAAGAAAGTGGCCAAGGAATGCCTCTGAAAACTCATCCCATACCACAGGAGGAGCAACCTCGCCCCTGAACAACTCCCATGACTCAAACCAGTTGGCTGCTATATCGCGCAACCAGTATGAGGCCAATATAACTGACTCCGTATCTGAGGCCCTGATCACCCTCAACGTCCTCTGTATCTGGCGGATGAACTCATGAGGATCATCCTCAGGCCTGGACCCGTAAAACTCCGGAGGACTGCAACTCAGAAAGTCTCTAACCCTCAAATTATGCGCCACTAGGGTTAATCCGGCTCTCGCTGTAAGTGCCCGCTACTATCCTCTCCAATAACTGAACAGTCTCTCTCAAATCCCCATCCTGTGTCCCTGGCTGGGGAACTGAAGGCTCGGGTGCTGGAGCCTCGGACACGGGTGATGTTTCCCCTTGAGAGGGAGCCTCTGGAACTAGTGACGAGGCAGAATTCATCGTCGGGGGCACACCCTCCGACGTATACCGCGTGTGATACCTGGTAGCTTTCTGTATCTGACTAGTATCCCCTACTGTAGATTTGCCCTTCTGGGCCACGGGCGCCTTCCTCGGAGGCATAGCTGTAAACAAAGTAAACTATCAGAAAAAGGATCATCCTAATAACATAGATCTATAGCACGATCTAATAGATGAAAGAGTAGAAACCAATCCTAAATGCCCGGCAGCCTCCCACGTATAAGTATGGTGCACAACATACCCATACACAAGACTCTACTAAACACGGTCTATAGACATTCCGAGGACTAACTGCTCTGATAACACTTTTGTCACCACCCGACCCGAAGGGCCGCGACTAAACATCCTAATTGGACGTCATTACTGACCTATCACTCTTAAACCAATTAATATCGAGATCTATAGAAATTTCAACAGCATAACGCTGCTTTTACAACATACCCCCAAATAGGCGAGCTGGCAAGGCTGCCTTACACAACTAATCAACAAACAAAACAGGCTAGCCGACTAGGCTGCCACCAAACAACATCATATACACAAGGGAGTAGTCAAAATAGGTCAGCCGGCAAGGCTGCCACTAAATAACAACATGAATAACTGGGAACATCCCAACACAGAATATAACAACATCGCAAGCCAAAACAAGGTACAAACGTCCAACCCACAACTGTCTACAGACCTCTAAGTGTACAATACTGACATATGACGGGGAAGGACCCCGTCGTGCCCAAAATATGCATAAGTCTGAAAGATCAAGATCTGTACCAAAATAGCTGGCTCCGGAACAAATGAGCTCATCAGCAGCTGGTAGGCGTCCTAAACTGAAGGGTCACCTAACTGATGTGCGATTTATACACACGCTAAACGCAAGTGCACGTATCATTACAAGTAATATAGTCTAGGTAAGACCGAATATCGTCCTCAGGGACTGGTTTTCAAGTATCGATTATCTATACTTTAGTTTCTATTTGGTTAACGTTAATTGGTTTGAAATTCTAGACTAATAATGTAGGAAATAAACTAATTATGAAAATACTTTGATTTAAATCAGTTATGACGGAGAATTAGGGCTTCCAAAATCATCAACTATCCACGATATTCAATCCTTAATACAATTAGACTGACTTCTTCTTCTACGTTAAGATAACAGGTTAACTAAGTCGTTTTATACTCCTGTTAAGGTAATATAAACACTCAACCCCAATGGAGAACCCTTCTATCTTTCGATGACAAGATTGACTACAAAGGAGGATTAAGAGCAATAACCTATTAAGCTACACAAGTATCGGGGTACTTTCGTCCACGATTTAAACCTATGTTTATTCAACTATATCATATTCACAATCTCCCCTTTCGAATTTCGATTAGAACTCATATAAGTGATGATAACTAGTGATCAATTAATTATCAAGCAATCAAAGCAATTATTGAATAAATCTTAAGCAAGTGAAGAAGAAATCAACTAATGTATTAATTCATGAATAAGAGTTTCAAGAGAATCACAAGGAAATCCCTAATAAAGTAATTAGCTCCTAGCCATAGTCACGCTAAGAACTAATACAATCTCCATACATGAACTGAAATAAACAAAGCAAAAGAAAGAAAAGAAAATACTTGAAAAGCCTCAAATTTTAGCCTCCTAAGTTGTGTTGTATGTACAATGGATGGAATTGAATCCCCTAATGATGTAGAGACTATTTATAGCCCCAGAATCCTTTAGGTCAAGGGTTAGGGATTATGTAGGTAGGAAAAGTTATCCCTTTTGGACCCTGAAAACGTGTTAAATTCGGCCCAAAACGTCAAAAATACTGCATCGGCGCCGTGGCCCTGTAGTCGGGCGCCATGGCGCCTGAAAATCAGATAGTTTCGGACAACTTCAGTGGTCGGGGCCGTGGCGCTGCTGCCAGGCGCCGCGGCTCCGGTGGCATTTTTTTCGGCGGTTCTTCGCTTCGTCGTCCAGTTTTCATCCGGACTTCGTCTGATCTTTTCTATACTTCCCGGGACTTCTTACACTTCATTTATTGGCCCTTTTATGTGCAATTCCATCTCATTTATGCTTATTTCATCTCTTTTTTGTCATTTCTCCATTTCTGACCGCTGTGACACAAAAGAAAGGAAAACGATCCTAATATTATACTAAACATGAACAAAATGAGTAAAATACTAACTAAAAATGACTCAAAAAGTGTGTATAAAATACACCGATCAAACACCCCCAAACTTAACCTTTGCTCGCCCTCGAATAAAGATCAAAAAGATAGAAATAAAGGCACGAAAGAAGAGAAAATAAAATGACTCAAAGACACTAATCAATTTGTTGGACAATTGTCACTTAGAAAAGCATGAAGGTTAGTAGGATAATATGCAGGAACATATATCATGGATTTTTAGCATTCTAAAAACTCAAGTTAGATATTTCGCAAATTCAATTCAATCATTCTCAATGGATGTAAAAATACCTAACTATGCATGTCAATTTCAAAATTCTATGGCATGTTCACTTGCTATTCTCCACTAATCATGGATACACATACTAGAGATCTTCAGGACTTTTCAAGGTTGTAATATAGGCTTAGGCAGGGGTAGGTAAAAATAGGCTTTTAGGCTCAATCTTACGTACCATAAGCTCTTTTGCTTTTCAATTCTTCCCTTTTCTTTTTTATTCTCTTTTTAACCTCATACATATCTTTCCCTTCTTTTGTTTATGTGGTGTATGATGAATAACAGGCACCCCCAAACTTAGGTTTTTGCCTTTTTATTTTTTATTTTTTTCCCTGGGGTGCTTCAAAATTATTCACTCTCTTTTTGTCTCTTTTTCAACATTTTATATTCCAAACATATCAATTTTTCTACTTATGGCACAAATATGGAATTATAGGGTATCAAAGAAAAGATCTTATTTTTGGCTCAAAGGGACTGACTAGGGATTCAATTGTAATGTCAGGGATAGGCAAAGAATGGTAAGAAAGGGCTAACAAAGAAATGTCTGAATCATCTCCCTAACATGCATATCCTAACTATTTCGCCTCAAATAGCAAGCAAGCAGACACATAGGTTTAATCACTAACAATGCATAAATCAAGCAAGATACCCCAAATAGTTCGATTTCATGAATTTTTGGCATATCTATCCTAAGTGTTCAGATTCTCTGCTTCTAATTCCATTACATTATCCCACTTTACTTCATTAGGCGTTTCAAGTGACTACAGCATGCATGATCAATAATAATAATAATAAAAATAAAAAAAATAAAAATAATGACTCAAAAATACTCAAAAATATACAAAACAAATCAAAAAGACTCAAAAACAATAAGACACCCCCCCAAACTTAATCGACACATTGTCCCCAATGTGTGAAGACTAAAAATAGGGACAACTTACTGACACAACACAGCGGTCATAACGGAGGTCTGGGAGGAAAAATTCTGGAATTTGCATTGCGTCTGGGCCTCTGAACCTTCGGCGCCACGACCCTGAGATTCGGCGCCGTGGCGCCCCAAGTACTGCGGCTCTCTGAAGTTCCGGCGCCACGGCGCTGATTCTGGGCGCCGTGGCGCTGACGACGGCTTTTCCTTTTTTCAGTGTTTTTGCTCCTTTTTCCTCAGAGTTAGCTTTCAGTCCACCTGTCATCCAACAACACAAAACAAGAACCCAAGACCGTGAGACTGTTCAAGACAAAATAAAATAAACTAAAGACAAAAATCAAACTAACATAATTAAAAACATTGGGTTGCCTCCCAACAAGCGTTGTCTTTAACGTCTTTTAGCTGGACGCAGTTAACCTTTACGAGTGCCCATTGGACCATTCTGCGAACTGCTTGTAATCCGCATAGTTATTGTTGCAGGTCTCACTTTTCCTACAACAATCTTTTCAACTAAGGGCTTCAGATATAAGATTATCCCTCAAGTATACAAGACATGCTTGTCTTCTAGGCTCTCTATAATGTAGGGATCAGTGAGATTCCCAACATCTCTCAACTCTAGGGGGTGCCCTTGATGGTATGGACTTCCTATTTGGGGATCAACAGTGACCGTTGGTGGTATTTCTTTTGTAATAGGTACAGGAAAAAGAATTTCCACAGAATCCAAAAAGGTGAATAATTGGATCTCAGTAATGTTTTCCTTCTCTACACCAACTATCTCTCCAGATTCCTCAACAGCTGGGTGTGGTTCAGGCTCCTCAATTTGCTTATCACTTTCCACAATGGTGTCGCTAGACAAATTTGCTTGAGGTGTATTGCTCATCCTTTCCATTAGTTGCCCTATTTGTGTCTCCAAATTTCTGAGGGACATTCTTATCTCATCCATGAACTGAGACTGGTACTTGGTGAGCCTGAATATGTCTGTCTGCAACTCATCTAGATCTTCTTCCAGAACCTGTGGGTTAAGCTGTTGTTGATGAATTTGATGCCCCTAATAGAAGTAGTAGTCCATGGACCTGTATATATATATATATATATATATATATATATATATATATATATATATATTTTTTTTTGAATTTAACCTGCAAAATAAAAAAAATAAAAAAAAAGTGATAAAAAGATGCTCGAAGAACAAGTTAGAAACTTGTTCTTGGAGCAACCAAATTAGAAATAAGAATAGATAAATCGATATTGAAAGTACGTCAGTCCCCGGCAACGGCGCCAAAAACTTGATGTGCGATTTATACACACGCTAAACGCAAGTGCACGTATCGTTACAAGTAATATAGTCTAGGTAAGATCGAATATCATCCTCAGGGACTGGTTTTCAAGTACCGATTATATATGTTTTAGTTTCTATTTGGTTAACGTTAATTGGTTTGGAATTCTAGACTAATAATGCTGGAAATAAACTAATTATGAAAATACTTTGATTTAAATCAGTTATGATGGAGAATTAGGGCTTCCAAGATCATCAATTATCCACTCTATTCAATCCTTAATACAATTAGACTGACTTCTTCTTCTACGTTAAGATAACAGGTTAACTAAGCCGTTTTATACTCCTGTTAAGGTAATATAAACACTCAACCCCAATGGAGAACCCTTCTATCTTTCGATGACAAGATTGACTTCAAAGGAGGATTAAGAGCAATAACCTATTAAGCTACACAAGTATCGGGGTACTTTCGTCCACGATTTAAACCTATGTTTATTCAACTATAGCATATTCACAATCTCCCCTTTCGGATTTCGATTAGAACTCATATAAGTGATGATAACTAGTGATCAATTAATTATCAAGCAATCAAAGCAATTATTGAATAAATCTTAAGCAAGTGAAGAAGAAATCAACTAATGTATTAATTCATGAATAAGAGTTTTAAGAGAATCACAAGGAAATCCCTAATAAAGTAATTAGCTCCTAGCCATAGTCACGCTAAGAACTAATACAATATTCATACATGAACTGAAATAAACAAAGCAAAAGAAAGAAAAGAAAATACTTGAAAAGCCTAAAATCTTAGCCTCCTAAGTTGTGTTGTATGTACAATAGATGGAATTGAATCCCCTAATGATGTAGAGACTATTTATAGCCCCAGAATCCTTTAGGTCAAGGGTTAGGGATTATGTAGGTAAGAAAAGTTATCCCTTTTGGACCCTGAAAACGTGTCAAATTCGGCCCAAAACGTCAAAAATACCGTGACGGGCGCCGTGTTCGCAATCGAAGCGCCACACCGAAAATCGAGAGTTTCGCACAACTTCGGTCGGCCCGTGGCGTTTTTGGCGTTTTCATACGCTTCTGCCCGCTTTTCATCCAAGCCACTCGATCTTTTCTATACTTCCCGGGACTTCTTAGACTTCATTTATTGGCCCTTTTATGTGCAATTCCATCTCATTTATGATCATTTCATCTCCTTTTTGTCATTTCTCCATTTCTGACCGTTGTGACACAAAAGAAAGGAAAACGACCCTAATACTATACTAAACATGAACAAAATGAGTAAAATACTAACTAAAAATGACTCAAAAAGTGTGTATAAAATACACCGATCACTATCTGATCTCCTGTACCTGTGGGCATGAACGCAGCCCCCCCGAGGAAAGGCGTGTCAGTACGAAATAATGTACTGAGTATGAAAGCATGAAATACTGTAAATAAGATCAAAACTGTGTCCTGTAAGGTAGAGAGTAAACTGTGTCATAAAGAATGAGAGTCATACCAGTACTCATGCATGCTTAGTCATAAAATCATCAGATATAAGTAAGTGAATAAACTGTCCGGCCCTTTGGTGAGGGGCACGGTGAAATATACTGTCCTGGGTATCTGTACCCGCATCACGGATGCCTGTCCGTGTAATCATCATATAAGTATACATAAACAGTCCGGCCCTCTAAGGAGGGACGCGGTGAATCATCCCAAATCGTACACGAATCGCGGCGCCGACGGTGAAGTAGAGAAATGACTCTTAGCACGAGTAGATATCATGAGCAACTGTATGCAATTTAAATCATTTCTTTGACTCTCATTAAAATCATTAAATAAACTTCTTACTAGAAAATCACCTGTACTTTTCATAACTCAGATTACTAAGAATAAGACTGTGAAGAAGTCATGTACGTCCGCCGTACATTCCCTTGTATAATATTCATGTCAAATGAAAGAATTAATAATTCACTAAATCATGCCAAAAGAAAGGAAGATAGGCTCACATACCTCTTAGGCGAACTAATCAACTCAATATTAAGGTATGTCTCGTCTAGTACTTCAACCTATAATAAGGAATAATACGTTCGTCAATTCTATGATTTCTAATGTAAGTTATATGAATAACGGCTTCTTATTCTACAGAAATTTGGGCAGCACTTCCCCTGTTTATATGCATATCCACAATTTACCAACAAGCCAACCAACACCAATAATCCAACATTATTCCAGGATATAATTAAGTTAAGCCCAACATACTTCATATACGCTATCCTATAACCTTCCTTCTCTTTATATCCATGAAAGACAACAACTTCAACAATCAAGTGACTATCACACTTATTTATCATGTTTATTCAATCCTTAGTCATGTTAAAATAGTTCATAAAAGCAATCTCAAACTTCTATCAACATTTAAGAATTCAAGAAGGTGAAATTTACACTTTCCTATACTTTAATTCTTCCAAGACACGTATAGGTGATTACCACAATACATATGCTTGATTTCCAACATTATAATCTTAACAAGTAGTCCCTAATACAACACAATCACGTTCAATAATTCCATCAACCTTTCGGCCAACACATTATTCAATTCCAACACCTTTTCTTAATTCTTTAGAATTTAATTTCATATTTCAATACTTCCACATTACTAATTACAACTTAACTTCAAGATTTCTTTTCAATTCTCAACATGCACTTAGTGATAAGAATAACATCTCAACGCTCCATTCCAATGTACATAAAATAGTCTTCAAGTATATCCAACAACATACTTCCATAACTCATTTTTTTACTCCTTAAAATTCAACTTCATATTTCAACATTCTTATATAAAAAACTACAACTTAAATCTCCATGTTTCCTCCAAATTTGTAACATGCAATTAGCAACAATAACAACAATACTTGACTTCAATTTTACACCAAATCAGTCCCACAATCGGCTACAATCAATGTCACCACAACACATGCAAATTTCACTCTCATTCCTCTTAATCTTAGTTTAATTCTCAACACAAGTTCCAATCTAATATTTACAACAACATGCAACTTAATCTATACCATAAGAAGAAGAATTTCTTACCTTGAAAATCTTACAAAATCTGTCCAGATTTCAACGTGACATTGCCCCAGTTTTTGCCCCATTTTTTGGTCTAATTTTGTCCATTTTTGTCACTTCTTCAACTCCAAATCAACATGCAACCCTTCTACAATGTTAGACCAACATTTATACACATTTTTCTTTCAAAAATCCAGTCCAAAAACTGAGAATTTCGGACCTTGAAATCTGCCCAGAATTACCAATTTTTGCCACTGTTTTGGGTCAAAAATTTGGCTTCTTATTGTGATGAATTAATCTAGTAAGAAGATGGTAATGTGACTTCAATTCTTGGCTATGGATAGTGAGATTTTCGGATTGGAATTGAGAGAAAAGATGAAGATTTGGGTGTTTAAGAATGAAAATAGAATTTGGAATGAAAAAGGGTTTGGGTATTAAATCCAAATCTGAAAATATTTTTTTTTAAAATTACACTTTGGCCCTTAAAAGTCTTCTTTAGTCAAGACAATCCCCAAGTAATAAATATTAATCCTACTTCTATTAATCTCAACACTCGTTGCCTTAAATTCTTATCGTCATATCTTCTATACGTCACTAATCCATGACGGAATATATACGTATATATAAACCATTATTATTAAAGAAATTTCTGGCGTCGTATACGCCATTACCGAAAATTAATCCGAATTAGCATAAAAATATATACTTAAATTCAAAAATTAAATCTTAATCCTTAATGACGTTCTTAATCCTTGTCTTAACTTACGAGGTGTAACAATAGACTTGAAATTAAACTCTAACATAATTTCTATTGAACACATTCGTTAACTAATTTAACTTGACCTTTAGTTTAATTAGCTCCCACTATTTTAACATACTCTTCGACCTCATGGAAGAATACAGACTCATATCATATACAGTCACAATGGGTCAAGATCTAGGTTCATGGTATATCCGCATTTGCTGAGTCTGATAACTTCAACAACACAACCTGGTAGGTCTCTAAACCAATTATAAATAATTTGCAACTCTTGGTTGACCGAATGTTCTAAATAAACGATATGCGTCCCTTGGCTTGTCCGACACTGTGGCGCCAAGATAGCCTAGCAAGTCAACCCCGTTATGCGACTGCAATTATGTATCTAAGTGAGTTTTTCCTTACAGAGCAAACACTATGGTGTAAATACTCATAAAGGTTTATCATCCACTTTTACATTTAAATGCATCTATGAAAGAGTCTGAGTCCTCGTAGACTTAGAGAAAATGTTGGGGCATAAATACTCATCTCGCCGAAAAGGATTTTGCACTACAATCAATTATAACGGACGACACAATCATTTTAAATGAGAATTGTATTAAATTTTGGGGAACATTTTAATTTAGGGTTTTAACCAAGATCAACTTTAACATGCTTCAAACATCACGCAAAACTGTTTAAGCACGTATTGGGTACTGTCCACAAACATGATATTAAGCGGTTAAACATGTATTGGGCGCTGCCTACCCAAACAATTATTTATTGACGTTATTCTAGTATTTTAAATGACAATCAGTTAGCACATAAACAATATACCATATACTATATAATAATAATCATGGATTAACATTCTGAAAACTAAAATTTTCACTTTCTGGACAGGTGGCGCCACGGCGCCCAACTTTAGGGTCGCGACGCCAGTGAGGCAGTAGCCTCTGGGCTTCTGAACTGACTTAGCATCGCGATGCTCCACCATGGAGTTGCGGCTATGGCATGGCAGAAAATTTTGGCTTCTGTTTTGTGAGTTAGGGTCGCGATGCCCCACTATAGAGCCACGACGCCTACGGTCCAGTGAGTCCAGAATTTCAAAACAAAGATTTTAATCACGATTTTGGACTGGAGTCGCGTCCCCTACCTGTTACCGTGACCGACGCCGCAAAACTCCACCATAGAGTCGCGTCGCCGCCTTGAAACCCTATCAACCGCCGCGGTGCCCTACAGTAGGGTTCCGACGCTGACGTCCTATCCAAACGTATCCGTGCTGATTTTCTAAAAAAATCATCCAAACCCTAAATCTAATTTAGGTATCAGATCACGGGTCATTTATTATCACCCACCAATTTCAATAACGCATATATCGAACATCATCTATTCCTACTCGTTCTTCGTTGTGCACCATGTTCGCAATGAACTGGTTTCTGCACAAGGCTTAGTTCGAGTTAGAATGGAATGACATCCTCGTTTTAGCGTAGTTGATAATTTAGGATGATTACCAAAGGTCAACGTTCAGTCTAGGTGTGTAGGATTTCAAGTAGCCATGTTTTAATTCAGTTTAAAACCAATTTTACGTTTTAACCCATATTATTCCCTTTCAATTGTCACGTAACCATTGAACCAGGCTGAGCTTTGATACCACTGTAGGGTTTTGTTGGGTCAAAAAACATGTAAGTAAGGCACAACGGAAGTTTAAAATTGTTTGCTTACTTGCCCTAACAATTTCGTTTGGTATGGTTATGTTACAATTGAAACCTATAACGACATGAACATATAACTTACAATTAATATGTCACGACCCGATCTCGGGCCCGCGACTGGTGCCTTACCCCGGGCACCCTAGTGATAACAACATCAGAGAAAATCAGCGGAAATAAAATTTAAACAGGAAACAAGAGACAACATAATAAAACAGGCTAACCAAAAACGGTTACCTTCATGTATATACATAAAACCGAACAGTTACAATCCTTTTACAAACCCTGCCCACAACAGTACTACAGACCTCTAAGAATGTAACAACAACTATGACGGGACAGGGCCCCGCCATACCCCTGAATGTACAAGTATCTACAATGACAGGGGACTATACCAAAAGATAAGCCTCCGAGGAAACGGAGCTTCCCAACGCTGAACTGCGATCCTATGAGCGAGGATCAACAACTGGTGTACCTCTACCTGCGGCATGAACGCAGCCCCCCGAAGGAGGTCAGTACAACAGGTACCAAGTATGTGAAACTGAAAAATACTGTAATGAAATCTCATTTCATCATTTTATAAAACCATTTTGCGATAAGTAAACAGTTATGTCAAGTAAGGGGACGCATGCCCCCAAAATAATCACTCACACATAACTATGGGTCTCACGCCCATAATATCAATCATGCCCGTGGAACTCATTCCTCACTGCCGGCAGTACATGATGTAAAACAACATCCATATGTGAACCTGAACACTAGATCCTGCCTGCGTCATCAAACCGATCGGGCCAAGTAGAATAGCCAACTACCAGTTCCAAAAGCTAGTCATAAAACTTCACGGGCAAGGTACGGAAGCCAACTACCAGATCCAAAAGCTAGCCACGCAACTGGCCGAGGCAAGTACCATGTAACGCATTCTAGCCTACCGTCTCACGAGATATGACCGAGGCAAGTATCTAAAGCTATCTACCAGAGCCTGCCGATACACGAGAAATGACCAGAACAAGTATCTAAAGTGTGCCTGAACCACATGTACAAATCAAGCCCGTGATCGCTCGTCACTGCGGCAAGCTTCATGGATTAGCGGTCCATGGACTAATAACAAAACCCTCACAATGACCGCATGCCCCGGCATCTTACCTCGGAAAGCATGGCCATGAAACCATCCTACTGGACGCATACCCGTGGACCATCCATCGTGTCAGTATGTCCAAAGGAAATAACAAGATAATACTCAAAGTGGACGCATACTCGTGGACCATCCAACGTGTCAGTATGTCCAAAAGAAATGACCAGATAATACTCAAAGTGGACGCATACTCGTGGACCATCCAACGTGTCAGTATGTCCAAACAATCAATCAGATAGCCGGCCCTCCCCGAGAGACACGGTAGCACACAATCAAACACTTGCACAACAAAGGCTATCACAACAAGCATAGGCAAGTTCAACGTACTTTCATCTTATGTCAACAATATGGGTTTCAAACCCAAAAATAATACCTACTTTCATTCTTTCAAAAAGACCTCTTTTTACGTAAAGGATACTAATACTCGTAGTATCAAAAACACATTTCCTTTTCAAACCAAATTACTTTACTTTCGTAAAAACCTTTACAAGACTTTTAAAATCAAGTACTGTATACTTTTTAAATCAAGTGCCTTTCTTTCAAAACAACATCCAGTATACTCTTTAAAACTCAAATAACATACTCTTTTCAAAACAAGTAACCTATACTTAAATCAAGTTACTTCACCTTTTCTGAAAACAAGTCGTTATAAGTCAAGTCTCTTATCTTTCAAGATCAAGTCTCTTAACTTTCTAAATCAAGTCGTTTTTCTGTCAAAATCAAATC
The DNA here is from genome assembly GCA_029844215.1 of Przewalskia tangutica. Classification (NCBI taxonomy): domain Eukaryota; kingdom Viridiplantae; phylum Streptophyta; class Magnoliopsida; order Solanales; family Solanaceae; genus Przewalskia; species Przewalskia tangutica. The sequence goes on from CM056721.1 coordinate 93,795,861, forward strand.
TTTCTTTTATCCTCATAAAGTCGTTATAACTAACTTCCCATAAAGCCATTATAACACTTTATGTTTTAAACAAACAAAATTCATTTCACACACGTACGTCTACCGTACTATATAGTTCACAACAATCATGCTCAAGGGTATAGGAAGAATCACATACCTCTTCGGCTTAATCCACAAGCCAAGTCAAGTATGCCGCACGTAGAAGATCCATCTATAACAACCACAATATATCTATCAATCTCTAGTTCTCTTCGTAGCATATTCTAAGTAAACAGTTCCTTATTCTACGGAAAATTCGGCAGCACCTCCCCGCAAACACATAAATAACCTCCCCCTAACAAGGCCTGCTACCAAGCCAACAACTCCAAGGGGATTACACATCTAACCGGACGTGTTCAATTCTGCTTCACAGTAATACTACACAAGTCTACTGTAAATACAGTCCAATGTAAATACAGTTCAATCCTTTATAATTATCCTTCCAATATATCTTATACTCAATTCTATACTACTACAATATGTAATATCCAATTACAATAGGGGGACATAGATCATTACCTTGATAAGCCCAAAATTATCCAAGTTTATAAGTCGATCCTGAGCAACGTTTAGCTCCAACTCCTTACGCTCCAACCCGCTCCAAGCGACCCTTATAAGTTTCTAAACAACTTCTCTTAAAACTTCAACCAAGCTAGGAAGATTTTTCTATGGTTTCACTTTGCGACTAATGGAATAAAGTAGTATTTCCGGGCTCCTAGTATTAAAATAACTTGGAATGCAACTAGGGATACTAGGCTAAGGTATTTGGGATTATACAATACTACTTGGAGTATTTTCTACACAAGTGGGGGGGAGGGGGACGAAAACCATACAAAGGGAAAGGGATATTTTTGCCTTGGAAAGTCTTTAAGTGTGGATGAATATTATGTCTTGCACTATGGGGTATTTATAGAAGAATCAAGGGCCAAGATCAATGTAAGTGTATGGTCAAGATTGGGCCATGTGTGTGTGGGTCCCATCACACCACATGGCCAACAAAAAAACAAGACAAGTGGCTTGCCACTTGTAAGGCCAATTCGGCCATGGACACTTGGCAATAAAAATCGGCCACTCTTGGCCACATGGGGATGACATGTGTCGCCCCCCTACTCGTCCATAATATTTCATCTTCCGAAAATATACAAAATACCGAAAATCTCAAAAACAAAGCGGGCCCCACAAAACCGTAAATTTCTCCCGTGGCCCCACGTGACCATTTCCGAAAATAAAATCTCATAATTCTAAAATAATCCAAGAAGCCCAAATACCAAATCTGGGAATCCAATTCCCATCAACGAACCTTTTTCCTTCACAAAACCCGGAAACTTTTCCGTCGAAAAATCACTTCTTTCTTTCTTTCCAAAATTTCTGTCGTATTCTCGTACGTACGTCCTCACATACATACCCGGGAACTACGGGGTATAACATTCTTCCCCCCTTAGAAACATTCGTCCCGAATGTTCCTTCTAAGTCTCCAAACATACATGCGCCAATATAGTCTCCACTACTATACTTACAAAACCGATCATGCCACCAATGGCCAGAATATAACATGTGCGCAAAACTCAAATCCATGCCAAAGAGGAAATCATTTCTAGTCTCACAACAGCTCCCACTAGCTTCAATTTACTCTAAGGCCATTCCCGGCCTTCACGATCCGATTCTGGTCGAACGCATCCACGAACCCGTACGATGGTTACCTAAACTTGGGCTTAGAACCTTCGTGACCCTACCACCGGGCGACCACCTCGAATCGACCACCCCAAACCGGGCTGCGGGTTGACACGCAACCTTGCCTCAACCCGACCCATTTCGCACCAAGCTCTTGTTCCCCAGTCCGGAACAATCTCACTAATCAAGTCACGAAAACCTAGTGGTCTTCTTAGCTCACTACCCTCTTATAATTCACAGCACTCAGGGACTTATCACACAATTTTACCCCACGTATACTATGCACTCCAACAAAGGTCAAATCGTAAACAAAATCTTTTACTCAAGACGGCCTCGCCTCTAAGGTCTCCACGTATAATATTCTAAGGCTCACATCTCTATGTACCCAACTTCCCCTTTACTAACCAGGCCTCTAAATCACAATTTAGCATAACGCTATATGAACATAATACTTAGCACATCATCATATCATCAATGCATACAAGTCTCTAGAGGGTGAAGGATATACCTGAAATCAAAATAAGCGGTTCCAAGGACCGCTAGAACTGGGAACTTCCACCACGACCCCTGCCCTGGCCTGCCGGTGTATGAACACCCTGCCAAGCTATCGAAGGCGAAGAACCCGCAACAGATCCCGAAGGCCGAGTCTCAACATCCGCGCTACCTCTGGTCGGACAATTCTTTGCTAAATGGCCCTGCTGGCCGCATGTAAAACAAACTCTCTGAATACCGTGACACTTCCCCGCATGGGTTTTACCACACTGGTCACACCGAGGTTGGGGTGGCTTCATCCGGCCAACACTTCCGCTTCCAAAAACTCAACACAGAGCCACGACCGCCTCAAGATCGTAGAGGATCGCTGTGTACTGGCGGAGGCGCATAACTAGTCTGCTGCTGCGGCGGTCCGCCTCGAAAGTTACCAAAGGACCCTGCCGTCCTGGCCTTCTTCTGTTGGTATTGGTCAATCCGTCGGTCTATCCGTGCCTCACACCCTAGTGCATGAGCCTGCATGCGGGCAATGTCCATGCCCGGCTGAAGAGATACACCCGAACAAGACTCTGCCAAGTAGTCATCAAGCCCTGTGACGTAGCGGTGCACTCTATCCTCCATATTAGCTACTAACGCAGGGACATATCGAGCCAACGAGTCGAACTCTACGTTGTACTCCCGAATCGCGCCCTTCCGCCTCAAAGATCGTAAACCTGTCGACCCGTGCCCTCCTCATCTGTGGAGGCAAGAAGTTAGTGAGGAATTCCTCTGAGAACTCGTCCCATACTGCTGGAAGTGCATGCTCTCCCCGGGACAGCTCCCACGAATCAAACGATCATTGCAGATCACGCAATGATGCGAACCGAAGATCACCGACTCGGTCTCAAGCCTTGATCACTCTCATGATCCGTCAGAATCGCTTCGGATGAACTCCTGCGGATCATCCTCAGGCCTCGACCCGTAGAACTCGGGTGGGCTGCAACTCAGAAAGTCCCGTAATCTCAAACTATCCGATGTGGGATGAACTACGGGGTTACCGAATCGAATCGCCGTCTAGCCTATCTCACGTATCGCCACGATCTCGGCTAGTAATCGGGTCATCACCTTGTAACCCGTATCCTCTGCTCCAGCCGTGGGGATCGAGGCTCGTACCGTGGTCTCGAACCACCGCTGCGCTCTACTCGCAGCCTCCTCTCGCTTGCCTTCCGGGCCCCGATTGCCTTACGTGGAGGCATAATCGCGTAAAAGAATACGCCAAGGAGTCCAACTTACAACACCGCTCTAAGGCACGATCTCAGAGTGAGAAGAATGGAAACCAATCCTAAATGTCCTGCATCCTCCTGATTATAGATGTGGTGCACAACACACCGATAATCAAGACTCTACTAGACACGGTGCGTAGACACTTTCCGATGACTAATCGCTCGATACCACTTTTGTCACGACCGATCTCGCCCGCGATCGTGCCTTACCCGCACCCTAGTGATAACAACATCGAGAGAAAATCAGCGGAAATAAAATTTAAACAGGAAACAAGAGACAACATAAGAAACAGGCTAACCAAAACGGTTACCTTCATGTATATACATAAAACCGAGCGATAATCCTTTTACAAACCCCGCCCACAACAAGATTACTACACTTCTAAGAATGTAACAACAACTATGACGGACAGGTTCGCCATACCCCGAATGTACAAGTATCTACAATGACAGGACTATACCAAAAGATAAGCCTCAGGAAACGGAGCTTCCTAACGCCGAATCACTGCGATCCTATGAGCGAGGATCAACAATCGTGTACCTCTACTGCGGCATGAACGCAGCCCGGCGAGGTCGATAACAGTACTAAGTATGTGAAACTGAAAATACAGTAATGAAATCTCATTTCATCATTTTATAAAACCATTTTATGCGATAAGTAAACAAGATTATGTCAAGTAAGGGACGATGCCCCAGAATAATCACTCACACATAACTATGGGTCTCACGCCCATAATATCAATCATGCCCGTGGAACTCATTCTTCACTGCCGGCAGTACATGATGTAAAACAACATCCATATGTGAACCTGAACACTAGATCCTGCCTGCGTCATCAAACCGACGCCAAGTAGAATAGCCAACTACCGCCCAAAAGCTAGTCATAAAACTTCACGCAAGGTACTAAGCCAACTACGATCCAAAAGCTAGCCACGCAATCGCCGAGGCAAGTACCATAAGCGAACGCATTCCTAGCCTACCGTCTCACGAGATATGGCCGAGGCAAGTATCTAAAGCTATCTACCGAGCCCGATACACGAAATGACCGAACAAGTATCTAAAGTGTGCACGAACCACATGTACAAATCAAGCGTGATCGCTCGTCATCATCGCGCAAGCTTCATAGATTAGCGGTCCATGGACTAATAACAAAACCTCACAATGACCGCATGCCCCGATCTTACCTCGGAAAGCATGGCCATGAAACCATCCCATCGGACGCATACCAGTGGGCCATCCATCGTGTCGATGTCCAAAGGAAATAACAAGATAATACTCAAAGTGGGCGATACTCGTGGACCATCCAACGTGTCAGTATGTCCAAAAGAAATGACCAGATAATACTCAAAGTGGACGCATACTCGTGGACCATCCAACGTGTCAGTATGTCCAAACAATCAATCAGATAGCCGGCCCTCCCCGAGAGACACGGTAGCACACAATCAAACACTTGCACAACAAAGGCTATCACAACAAGCATAGGCAAGTTCAACGTACTTTCATCTTATGTCAACAATACGGGTTTCAAACCCAAAAATAATACCTACTTTCATTCTTTCAAAAAGACCTCTTTTTACGTAAAGGATACTAATACTCGTAGTATCAAAAACACATTTCCTTTTCAAACCAAATTACTTTACTTTCGTAAAAACCTTTACAAGACTTTTAAAATCAAGTACTGTATACTTTTTAAATCAAGTGCCTTTCTTTCAAAACAACATCCAGTATACTCTTTAAAACCCAAATAACTTACTCTTTTCAAAACAAGTAACCTATACTTAAATCAAGTTACTTCTCCTTTTCTGAAAACAAGTCGTTATAAGTCAAGTCTCTTATCTTTCAAGATCAAGTCTCTTAACTTTCTAAATCAAGTAGTTTTTCTGTCAAAATCAAATCTTTCTTTTATCCTCATAAAGTCGTTATAACTAACTTCCCATAAAGCCATTATAACACTTTATGTTTTAAACAAACAAAATTCATTTCACACACGTACGTCTACCGTACTATATAGTTCACAACAATCATGCTCAAGAGTATAGGAAGAATATCATACCTCTTCGGCTTAATCCACAAGCCAAGTCAAGTATGCCGCGCGTAGAAGATCCACCTATAACAACCACAATATATCTATCAATCTCTAGTTCTCTTCGTAGCATATTCTAAGTAAACAGTTCCTTATTCTACGGAAAATTCGGCAGCACCTCCCCCCCCCGCAAACACATAAATAACCTCCCCCTAACAAGGCCTGCTACCAAGCCAACAACTCCAAGGGGATTACACGTCTAACCGGACGTGTTCAATTCTGCTTCACAGTAATACTACACAAGTCTACTGTAAATACAGTCCAATGTAAATACAGTTCAATCCTTTATAATCATCCTTCCAATATATCTTATACTCAATTATATACTACTACAATATGTAATATCCAATTACAATAGGGGGACATAGATCATTACCTTGATAAGCCCAAAATTATCCAAGTTTATAAGTCGATCCTGAGCAACGTTTAGCTCCAACTCCTTACGCTCCAACCCGCTCCAAGCGACCCTTAGAAGTTTCTAAACAACTTCTCTTAAAACTTCAACCAAGCTAGGAAGATTTTTCTACGGTTTCACTTTGCGACTAATGGAATAAAGTAGTATTTCCGGGCTCCTAGTATTGAAATAACTTGGAATGCAACTAGGGATACTAGGCTAAGGTATTTGGGATTATACAATACTACTTGGAGTATTTTCTACACAAGTGGCGGGGAGGGGGACGAAAACCATACAAAGGGAAAGGGATATTTTTGCCTTGGAAAGTCTTTAAGTGTGGATGAATATTATGTCTTGCACTATGGGGTATTTATAGAAGAATCAAGGGCCAAGATCAATGTAAGTGTATGGTCAAGATTGGGCCATGTGTGTGTGGGTCCCACCACACCACATGGCCAACAAAAAACAAGACAAGTGGCTTGCCACTTGTAAGGCCAATTCGGCCATGGACACTTGGCAATAAAAATCGGCCACTCTTGGCCACATGGGGGTGACATGTGTCGCCCCCCTACTCGTCCATAATATTTCATCTTCCGAAAATATCCAAAATACCGAAAATCTCAAAAACAAAGCGGGCCCCACAAAACCGTAAATTTCTCCCGTGGGCCCCACGTGACCATTTCCGAAAATAAAATCTCATAATTCTAAAATAATCCAAGAAGTCCAAATACCAAATCTGGGAATCCAATTCCCATCAACGAACCTTTTTCCTTCACAAAACCCGGAAACTTTTCCGTCGAAAAATCACTTCTTTCTTTCTTTCCAAAATTTCTGTCGTATTCTCGTACGTACGTCCTCACATACATACCCTGGAACTACGGGGTATAACAAATATTATCTGGAGTCTTTACCATAGGGAGCGTACGCGACTGTCCTTTCGACTGCAAGCCTTGCTACGATATACTCTTCTGTCAAGAAAGCCAAGACATCTTGACAGAGGTTCGAGAGGATTTTCTTTTCTAAACTCTAAGTTCAGAAAGTTTAGAATTTGTGTGTTTAAATTATGGGGTTAAGTTTTGTTTATATAGGGACATTTAGGTTAATTATCAAACTAAGGTTGGGCTTCAAGGCTGACCCAAATCCCGAGGTGCAGTGGGCCAGTCGGACTGGGCCTACTGTCGGGTCGGCGCCGCGGCGCTGGTCAGCACTGCGGCTCAGTCCTGGTAGGCGACGCGGCCCTTCACGTCCCATCATTTAATATTCAGCACGTTTAATTAAATCCAAAATCTAATTTTGACTTAATTAAATAATTTTCATCAAATGGAAATTATCCCATAATTTATTATCAATTTAAATATCTCAATTCTAAATCGAATATTTAATATTCTCTCAATATACCCTTAGATCGAAAAACAATCGACATAGTGTGACCCTTTAGGCCTTCACACATCGACACTAATCAAATTAAGGTCCATACAAAACTCTTAGACTGCGCCGTATGACGAACTCAATATGTGAAATACGTTTACATGAATCCAGCAAACATAACTTTTATGTGAGATGATAAATTCCTTTCATTCGTGATACACTCGATTAAGCTTAGAATTAGTCATGTGTCTATCCAAATGACTTGATCACTTTATCTCATCTATATTAGTCGACAACTAGACCATATTCTAAATATGGCTCTTGCATTGGTCAATGACTTGGTCGACCTAATATCACTGAGAAGTTGAGTGTTCTCTCGAATATCCAATCGAGGAATGAATCATATTCTTGGCTCAACTACCACCTTAGTTTACATTGCAATGTACCCAACACAAACCGTATCTTATCCTATAAAGAATTTAAGCTTAGGACATGGTCAAAGTATATTACTCTGCAAACAAGGTGTGTATTGACCTCAAGTGAAAGGACTTTTATCTCCCACACGCTGATAACACTTTAGACATGTAACAAATTGTTTATCAGCAGGGCATACCAATACTTTCTAAAAGTATTCATGTGTCCATCACTAGTAACCATTACTAGTAGCAAGTGAGACATACTACATTCTCTAAGAATGTGATGCAGACCACATGTCGACTTATAACATATCATCAATATCTCATTCTCGATCATCATTAGTCGAGGCTACTTTAAGTTACGCTCTATCATTAATATCTCACTCTATTAATGACAGTGTAAGCTCAAGGAATGCACATTAATAAATAATTACAAATAATTAAATAATAATTCAATAATCGCAAATGCTATAAATATATTAATCTTATTAATAATACAAATGTGTTCAAATACATTTGTCCATAATAATGATTGTCTATGGGACATACGATATTTTTAGTTTGATATTCTTTTAAAAGGCATATTTCTAGTGATGGAAAGTATAAAGTCATTTGTAAGCTTTGTGAACAAGACTACCCAACAACTAGAACATCAAATCTGAAACGTCATTCGCTGAATAAGGAAACGAGGGTCAAAGTGCACCAATAGATCAAAAACTCATCGAGAGAAAGCAATGTGGGCATAATTATACTTTCAGTTTTGTACAACATAAAGGCATTAGGGACATTTATTCGTATTTAAATCCAATAGTGAGGCACATATCAAGAAGCACAGCCAAGTCGGATATCTTGAATATGTATGCAAGGGAAAACGAACTTCTAAAATCTGAGCTTGCAGTGATCTCTAGTAGAGTGTGTTTGACATCAGACATGTGGACTTCATTAGTATCTAATGACTATATGTGTTTAACAGCTCATTATGTGGACTTAAATTGGCTTCTTCAGAAGAGGATTTTGATTTTCCGTCATGTTCCTCCTCCACATTCAGGTGCGTTTTTTTTTTTTTTAGGTAAATGCAAATATTATTACTAATAACGGAAATAAAGATGGCTACAATCAGTCATTGAGGGTTCTCAATCCTCAACGTTATGCAAACAAGAAATGGGGTAAGGGAGCAGTGGTCACTCAAAGGTGCCATTACAAGAGGGGATAAGATCATAATAGATTTAATTTATTGATCGATTTTCTTAAAGAATGGGGAATCGAAAACAAAATCTTTACCGTCACTTTAGATAATGCTACTTTCAATGACGGTGTGGTAGATATTTTGAAAAACCAGTTGTCTTTGATGCGTTCACCAGTTTATGAGGGAAAGTTTCTTCATGTCCGTTGTGGGAATCACATTCTTAACTTAATCGTTAAGGCGGATTTAGAGAAGGTTGAGGCAGCTATTTGAAAAATTAGAGAAGGTGTTAAGTATATCAAGAATAGTGAAATTGTCCAGTGTCTTAGTAATATTGGTCTACCATGTTCTAAGAAGCTACGCCAAGATATGTCTATTCGGTGGAATTTCACCTATCAAATGCTTGAAAGTGCTCTTCATTATCAGCAAGTTTATATTCATTATGACTTGGTTGACCCTGATTTTAGACATGGCCTTTTTGAAGATGAATGGAAAAGGGTCGAGATTGTAGCTATATTTTAAAGCCATTTTATGATATGACAACATTATTTTCTGGATGCAAGTACCCCACGGTAAATCTGTATCTTCCTAATGTATGGAGAATTGAAAAGTTATTGAAAGAACAAAAAAGTAGTGACGATTCAGACATGAGTGAGATGGCCACTTCTATGTTAAGAAAGTTCAAGAGATATTGGAAGTCATATAGTGTCATATTATCTATGGCTATTGTCCTTGACCCTCGATATAAATTGAAGTTTGTTAATTATGATACCGTTGATGAAAAAGTGAAGGCTATTGAAGATAATTTACAATTGTTGTTCAAAGAGTACTTGATACCTTCAACTACAACCTCATTATCAAAGGAACATGCTTGTGATACTGGTAGCAAGGATATGGAGGATGCACTTGAGGAGTTTGATATGTATTGAAACCCAATTTTGACCCTCCCGTCCAGTCATTAACTATAAAATTATATTAATTTTTTTAGAATATTTTTTAATAATAAAATGCAATAATAAAACATTAATGCAGGCACAAATAAACAATTTAATAATGGCACCGCATCTTACGTAGAATATTAATCACTTTGGGTCTCGCGCCCGCATTTATCAATTTTAAGCCCTATTTTATTTCCATTAATTTTTTTAATAATTTTAATAATAATAAATACGTAAATAAATAAATAATTTAGCAATGGCGTCGTATCAAATAGCATAGTCGCATTTATTAATACGCAAAGCAATTTCATAATTATTGTAATAATTTAAACCCAAGCTAAAATTAATAAAGCACCTAAAGTCATATTAAGACAATTTAATTTTAACTTTAATAATGATAAATAATGCACAATAAAATAAGATTCTAAATAATAGCGTCGCATTTATAAAAGCATTAAGCAATCCTTAAATATCATATCCGCATTTAGCGTTTAAGTAATTTAATAATAATTTAAAACCCCATCAAGTTAATTTTAATTCAACAAAATAGGAATAATAAATAAGTTTTTAATAATGGTCTCGCATTATAAAATTGTTACACCCCGGAATTTCAGGATGTGTTTTTAAGAACGTACGTAAGAACTCAAAAATGTTAAGGTTTGAGACGAGTAAAAATTTATCGGAATTATGGAATTGTCGGAAAACGAATATTGCGACGAGTGGGAGGGCGACACGTGTCACCCCCCTTAGTGGTCTTGGACGAAAATGGCATGGATAGAATGGTCATTTGACCATAATTTAAATGTCCAAGTCTTGCTAAAGCTAGAGCTTGATAAGATTGACTAAGTCAAATGCCACTTGGCTTGATCCTTGTGAAAAGCATCCTAACCACCCATTTGTTCTAATCTTGACCCTCCATCTTGTTATATATGTATACTAGTGCAAGACAAGCTTCTACACTTAGACAAATTTTACAAAAATCTTGAAGAACACAAATAGGTGCTCTCGGTTTTGCACTAGGATTTCAAGAGAAAAATTTTGTTTGTTGTCCAATAATCTCCCCACTTTAAACCAAGGTTCCTAAGGGTATTGTAAGTGTATCTCAATAGAAAGATCCCGGAAAATGGCGTTTTCGTATTAGTCGCAAGGCGGAAAGTTAAGGAGTTCTTCAATTTTGAAGTTGGAACTTGAAGATAAGTTCTTCATGTTTCAGGGTTACTTGGAGTGGATTGGAACGTCGAAAGGAGGAGCTAAAGTTGCTAAGGATCGACTTGTAATCTTGGATCATATTTGGGCTAAATGAGGTATAACCTTCATCTTACTTTTGTAATTGAAAATTCCATGTTATTATAAGTTAGAAATGATCATGTGATATGTGTTATGAAGTTTGATAAGTGTTATGGAAATTTGGAAGCTCAAATCCGAAAATGACATGTTTAGCCATTTGAAATTGAAATACAATTTGGTCGATAATTAGAATCGTCGCATGTTATCTACTTGAAGATTATAGTTGTTATAATCAATTGCGGCCTTATAACATGTTATACTAAACAACTTGGATTGAAAAGAAATTGAAAGAAGAATTGGTATTGTTGCCCTAATTGCCGAATTTACATTGTAGTTTAGACTAGTTTGTTATATATTGTGGGGCGGAATTTTACATGTCTTGATTAAGCGTGTAATCCCCTATTGTTAACTACTTTGTTGGGCCTTAAATGTGGCGTGTTTGGTTATTGAATTCGGCCTTGAAAAAGGTGGCAAAGTATGTAGAAACAAAGGAATTGATGTCCGATTTTCCGTAGAATTTAGTGACTTTGCACTTGAAATATTCTACGTTAGAAGCTAGAGGTTAATAGACGTATTATGGTCATTATAGGTTGACATACTACGTACGGCGTATTGGACTTAGCAAGTGGATTAAACCGAAGAGGTATGTGGAACTTTCTTATCTCTTGAGCATGAATAAGTTGTAAATGTATAGTACGGTAGACGTACAAGATTTTGATAATCTAGTCCATTTGATATCCTTGGCCTATTTTAAGAATGTCCAAGTTGATTGAGTTAGGAAATTAACTCACTAGTTTAAATATTAAGGATATCTTGGTTTTCAAAAGTTAAGAGACTTTAAGTATGTTGAAAGTATTATTGATACTTGTTTTGTTGGAAAGTTTAAGTCGCTTGGTTATAAAGAAGTATGTAAGTTGCTAATGTATAAAGCTAGTATAACGGCTTTATGGGAAGTTGGTTATAATAGCTTTATGGAAAGTTAAAAAGAGTGGTTTACTCTAAGTAATATAAGTATGATAAATGACTTGATAATGAAAGTCAAATTGATTTAAAGGCATCAATTGCTTAAGGTTTTAAAAGAAAGAAGTCACTTGATTTAGAAGCCCGAAAATGTATTTTTCTAAAAAGGTATTGTGACTTGTCTTAAAATGTAGTTATGACTTGATACTACGGTTATTAGTATCTTGGAAGTTTTATATGAAAATGAGTCATTTTAAAAGAATAGAAGTACGTAGTACTTTGGGTTAAACTCCCGGATTTATAATGACACGTTAGTGCCTTAAGTAAACTAAAATGAGAGTGTATATGAATAAGGCTAATAAGAAGTTAGGGGGATTTCTTAACTTGCTTATTTATTGTATGATAAGCCGGTAGTGCTTATGTTATGTATGATAAGCCGGTAGGGCTTATGTTATGTATGATGGCCGGTTGAGATAGGGTAAGAGTATAAATGAGGGGTAAACCCCCAAGATCGTTATACCACCTTCTCCAGGGTAAGAGTATAAATGAGGGGTAAACCCCCAAGATCGTTATACCACCTGCTTCAGGGTAAGAGTATAAATGAGGGGTAAATCCCCAAGATCGTTATACTACCTGTTTCCGTGGATTTGCTACCCATGATGCGAGGAATACCTCATGCGAGTCCTTATGGGCTTATGCGGGTGAAATAGTCTCACGCGGTAGCATCTTATGCGAGGAATACCTCACGCGGTCCACACGACTATGCGGGTGAAATAGTCCCGGAGTAGGATTGCTTAATGATCTTTGCGCGCGGTGGTCCCGCTTTGATCGCGAGCTTCCTATTTTTATGTTGTAAGTATACTTTTGATTACTCTCATGTTAGTAAGGCACCGTAATCGTTAATTGAGTTATCATACTGTCTCGATTTTATTATAGACTTATGATTTCATTACGATCATTTTCACATATTTGGTACATGTTGTACCGACCTCCTTCGGGCCGCGTCACGCCGCAGTAGAGTCTGAGTTCTTGATCCTCGCTCTTAGGATCACTGTTCACCGTTGAGAAGCTCCTTTATTCCGAGGCTTATCCTGGTATTGTCACGTTGTACATTCGGGGTATGACGGGTCTGCTCCGCCAGAGTTGTTATTCTTAGGTGCAGTAGTCACATTGTGGATTGGGTTGTAAAGAAAAAAAATGTCGCTTTTTCGTATAGTTTACGGCGTGGCCTTATCGGCTTTTGTTGTTATTTTATGTTTCAGCATTTTATCGTTGTGTATGTTCCATTGCTATTCTCTCGATATATATCGAAAGGGTGCCTGTAGGCACCGATCACGCCCGGGTCGGGTCGTGACAAAAGTGGTATCAGAGCATTTAGTCCTCAGAAAGTGTCTACAGACCGTGTCTAGTAGAGTCTTGATTATCGGTGTGTTGTGCACCACATCTATAATCAGGAGGCTGCAGGACATTTAGGATTGGTTTCCATTCTTCTCACTCTAATATCGTGCGATAGAGCTGTATGGTTAGGGTCGTCTCTCCCTAACAAGTTATGATTGTTTGCAGCTACGAGAAAGCGTGATGACCAGAAAGATTATGTGGATTGCGTATCCAGGTTGGTAATGTTTGTAGTTGGTATTGTGACATACAACTATACGGATTTATGTATGAGGGTCAGACGCGTGTTGCCTAGAATGATTTTAGATTACCAGGATTTGGTAATGACTAAATAAATACCGGGAAGGTATGAAACAGTTTAATGAATTCCCATCAAGGTTTTACGTACTAATTTGAGATAATTAGGAAATGATGAGTTGTCTGAGAAGGAAATGGACCCTTAAGAAGTTATTATTAAGGGAATTAATGGAATACTATGTTAATAGATTGAGCTACGTAGTAGGATTTCGAGAATGGTATGGGTGAGATCCGTATGGAGTAAGTATGGTTGTTGTGGTCAAGACAACACGATTATTGTATTACGATAAGTTTTGTACCCGTTTACGGGGGGACTGATAAAGTAGGCATGGAGCATGGAAATTGCGAGCCTAAGAATGTGATAACCACTGAGACCTTAGGTATATAAGGCCTTCTCGGGTAGTAAAAAGTTAAGACAGACCAAGGAAAAGAGTTAAATACGACGCCGAGTCGGGTTGGGGACTTATTAAGGGTCGCCCCATAGCTTGAAATGAAATGGAATCAGTTGGAAGTAGTCATTGCGTGGCAGTCACGAGTGCAAGGCCCAAGTCTAGTTAATCATTTTACGGGTTCGTGGACGTGTTCCACCGGAACCAGGGTGTCAGAGCCGGAAATGGCCTTATGTTGTTTAAAGTAGTAACTCCAAAGATAGGAGGCCCGAATCAGTATGAAGGCTATGTACGTACGCTAGAATAAGTTTGGAAATGCACGGAATAGTATGCGACCAGAAGAAAGAGAGCAACCAAGTGTAAAGAAATGGAGCACGAATCTATGAGGACCTTTCGAGGTGACTACACCCGCGTGAGTGTTGGGTGGTAGCCGGCGGGTAGATGATTGCCGTGAACGATCTGATCGTTGGACCCTATCGACCTAGCAGAGTCATATGACAGACTTTGAGGATATTATGAGCACGGCTAGTTGGCCTCTTGTTATGCCAACGTTGATCGCAGAGAGATTGGCTCGATTCCGTTTAGTAAGCTGATTATCCAGTGTAAAGGAAGAGAAGTGGTAGTAACCAGTGAATTATCCTTCCTTCTTTGGCATCATTGTTTTTCTTTTTAAGTCTGTGTGACTTGTTCATGTGAGGTAAATTGACGCAGCAAGTAAGTAATAATTGAATTTGAAGGAATTTATGCTAAGTGCCCTTGGAGGTACTTGGAGTTGGTTTGGTGTGGCGGTCAGGGCCACGACCTTCCGGATAATTTCAGGAAAATATGCAAGGCAAGAATAAAATAAGTACGAGTGCTGCCGGCGGAAAGCTGAGGGCAACTTTGGTAGGTTTTGAAAATCTACACGAACTTAAAGGAGGTGCGTGATGATTAGATAATTACTGGACCGCAAGAGGACCCTGTGATTAGGGTTGTGACTCCAAGGAAAGTTTAAGAAAGGGAGATAAGTTCTCTTCCCCACGTAAAAGGACAGTTTTACGTATTATGGGGTTTCGTGTACCCATGTTGTTAGACGCAGGATATGAGACTGGTAAGGTCTTCGGTATCGTCATGCCATAGGTTACAGTTGTAGATAACCGTGGGAAAAGTGTTGTGTTGGAGTAATTAAGAACGACGTACGAATTGGTCGAGGAAGTATCGTAAAGATATAAATGCGGGTTATGCACGTATGAAATCACGATTATGAATCAAGATAGAAATACTTTTGCTAATAATAAGCCTAAGGTAAGGATATGACCAGAATGATAAAAGAGAATACGACTATGGTTATGTAAGTTGCACGAGATATGATGACCCCAGACTAGTGTAAGACCATTAGTAAATAATGGGCAGTAAGAACACCTCGAGGAAAGGTGGTAGCATCGGGTTACTACTTGACGAGATCAAGGAAACCTTCCCCCCCCTAAATTGTGATTGACAGGAAGTCTTAGCCAGGAGGCAAGCAAAAGAATCAAATCTAAGTTAATGACCAAGTTTGGTTGCAACAGAAAAAAGGAAACAGGAACCATAATTGAGATTAAGGACACCCGAATATTTCGCAAGAATGAGAAAGGTTTCCAGTTATTGGAAGATAAGTTGACTCGACTACAGTTCTAACTCCTCCTGAAAGACTAGAGGGTTAGGTTATTATGATAACACGTTGGGTGTTGGGCTAAGTTGTGTGCTGACGCAACCCGATAAAGATAGGGCCTATGTTTTCCCGGTAGTTAGGGAAGCAGGAAAGGAAATTACGCCACTCACGATTTAGAGCTGGCGGCAGTTAAATCATGCCTTGAAGATTTGGGGGCATGACGTATATGTAGACTTCATGTGAATATTTGTGCAGACCACAAAAGCCTCCGGTATATCTTCAGACAGAAGCAGTAGAATTTGCGACAGCGACGGTGGTTAGAGTTATTCAAGGATTGTGTTATCGATATCCTATAGCACCCGGGGAAAGCCGAGACGGTTACAGACGCTCTTAGTCGTGGATTTATGGGTAGTCTGCCAGATGGGCAGCCAGATAGACAGGACGTGGTCCGTGGAATTCATCAGCTACCGAGCCAAGGGGGTTCGATTATTTGTTTCCAAGGTGAATGAAGTTTGGATCCGAGAGGTTGCCGAGTCTTCCGTCGTTGAGGAGGTAAAGAGGCGACCGTATGAGGATCCAGTTATGATACGGTATCGAGATACGACTCTCCGAGAAGAGAGGAGCCTGTTTGAGTAACACCGGATGAGGTGCTGTGAGATGAGGGTAGATTGCGTGTACCCGGTACTGCAGGACTAGTCAGCAGGTCTTAGGGGAGGCACGCAGTGCTTATTGCTCTAATTGTTCGGGGTCGACTATGTTGTGTAGTGACCTCAGATGTATGTATTGGTAAGGTAGCCTGAAGAGGGACGTAGCAGAGTTATTGCTTAATATCTGAATTAGTAGCAGGTCATGGTTGAGCACCAGAAGCCCAGTGGGCTATTGCAGGCGATTTAGACCCCGACTTAGACATGAGAGGTAATTAAAATGGATCTTGTTACAGGGTGGCATCGCATCGAGGAAGTCACGACCCGGGGTCATGGTAAATAGGCTGACGAAACCAGCCGTGTTCTTCCGGATAGGACCACTTGCTCGGCTGAGGTTCATGCTAGCTTTTATAGCAGAGGGATTGTGAGACTGCACGGGGTTCCTACATTTATGATGCCAGACTGATGAGCTCGATTACAGATAACCTCTGGAGGTTTTCAGAAGGGTTTTAGGGACACAGGTGAGTCTCAGTGTTGCATTACACCCTCAGACCGACGGACAGGCAGAGCGTACTATCCAGGCACTTGAGGATAGGTTGCGGGCCTGTGTTTTAGATTTCAGAAATAGCCGGGAGGGTTAATTGCCTCTTGTTGTATTACGTACGATAACATATACCCTTCCAGTATTCAGATGGCCCTGTATGAGGCCTTGTATGTAAGAAATTGTAGATCGCCGGTTAGATGGTTCGACATAGGCGAGGTTCAGTTATTTGGTCCAGACTTAATTCAGCGGGCTGCGGATAAGGCGAAGCTTATCCAGGAAAGATTATGAGTAAGCTCAGAGTCAGCAGAAGCTTTATGCAGATAACCGACGTGGACACATGGGGGTTCAGGTTGACATTTTAGTATGAGCATTGTTATGTGGCCACGTGTGGCATTATTGGTATGTAGGGGTTGTAAGGAGACTATGTCGCTATCTTTAAGTTTGACTCCCGAAAGAACATTCGGGGACGAATGTTTCTAAGGGGGAAGAATGTTACACCCCGGAATTTCAGGATGTGTTTTTAAGAACGTACGTAAGAACTCAAAAATGTTAAGGTTTGAGACGAGTAAAAATTTATCGGAATTATGGAATTGTCGGAAAACGAATATTGCGACGAATGGGAGGGCGACAGGTGTCACCCCCTTAGTGGTCTTGGACGAAAATGTCATGGATAGAATGGTCATTTGACCATAATTTAAATGTCCAAGTCTTGCTAAAGCTAGAGCTTGATAAGATTGACTAAGTCAAATGCCACTTGGATTGATCCTTGTGAAAAGCATCCTAACCACGCATTTGTTCTAATCTTGACCCTCCATCTTGTTATATATGTATACTAGTGCAAGACAAGCTTGTACACTTAGACAAATTTTACAAAAATCTTGAAGAACACAAATAGGTGCTCTCGGTTTTGCACTAGGATTTCAAGAGAAAATTTTTGTTTGTTGTCCAATAATCTCCCCACTTTAAACCAAGGTTCCTAAGGGTATTGTAAGTGTATCTCAATAGAAAAATCCCGGAAAAATGACGTTTTCGTATTAGTCGCAAGGCGGAAAGTTAAGGAGTTCTTCAACTTTGAAGTTGGAACTTGAAGATAAGTTCTTCATAAGCTTCTAAGGGTTACTTGGAGTGGATTGGAACGTCGAAAGGAGGAGCTAAAGTTGCTAAGGATCGACTTGTAATCTTGGATCATATTTGGGCTAAATGAGGTATAACCTTCATCTTACTTTTGTAATTGAAAATTCCATGTTATTATAAGTTAGAAATGATCATGTGATATGTGTTATGAACTTTGATAAGTGTTATGGAAATTTGGAAGCTCAAATCCGAAAATGACATGTTTAGCCATTTGAAATTGAAATACAATTTGGTCGATAATTAGAATCGTCGCATGTTATCTACTTGAAGATTATAGTTGTTATAATCAATTGCGGCCTTATAACATGTTATACTAAACAACTTGGATTGAAAAGAAATTGGAAGAATAATTGGTATTGTTGCCCTAATTGCCAAATTTACATTGTAGTTTAGACTAGTTTGTTATATATTGTGGGGCGGAATTTTACATGTCGTGATTAAGCGTGTAATCCCCTATTGTTAACTACTTTGTTGGGCCTTAAATGTGGCGTGTTTGGTTATTGAATTCGGCCTTGAAAAAGGTGGCAAAGTATGTAGAAACAAAGGAAGTGCTGTCCGATTTTCCGTAGAATATAGTGACTTTGCACTTGGAATATTCTACGTTTGAAGCTAGAGGTTAATAGACGTATTATGGTCATTATAGGTTGACATACTACGTACGGCGTATTGGACTTAGCAAGTGGATTAAACCGAAGAGGTATGTGGAACTTTCTTATCTCTTGAGCATGAATAAGTTGTAAATGTATAGTACGGTAGACGTACAAGATTTTGATAATCTAGTCCATTTGATATCCTTGGCCTATTTTAAGAATGTCCAAGTTGATTGAGTTAGGAAATTAACTCACTTGTTTAAATATTAAGGATATCTTGGTTTTCAAAAGTTAAGAGACTTTAAGTATGTTGAAAGTATTATTGATACTTGTTTTGTTGGAAAGTTTAAGTCGCTTGGTTATAAAGAAGTATGTAAGTTGCTAATGTATAAAGCTAGTATAACGGCTTTATGGAAAGTTGGTTATAATAGCTTTATGGAAAGTTAAAAAGAGTTGTTTACTCTAAGTAATATAAGTATGATAAATGACTTGATAATGAAAGGCAAATTGATTTAAAGGCATCAATTGCTTAAGGTTTTAAAAGAAAGAAGTCACTTGATTTAGAAGCCCGAAAATGTATTTTTCTAAAAAGGTATTGTGACTTGTCTTAAAATGTAGTTATGACTTGATACTACGGTTATTAGTATCTTGGAAGTTTTATATGAAAATGAGTCATTTTAAAAGAATAGAAGTACGTAGTACTTTGGGTTAAACTCCCGGATTTATAATGACACGTTAGTGCCTTAAGTAAACTAAAATGAGAGTGTATATGAATAAGGCTAATAAGAAGTTAGGGGATTTCTTAACTTGTTTATTTATTGTATGATAAGCCGGTAGTGCTTATGTTATGTATGATAAGCCGGTAGGGCTTATGTTATGTATGATGGCCGGTTGAGATAGGGTAAGAGTATAAATGAGGGGTGAACCCCCAAGATCGTTATACCACCTTCTCCAGGGTAAGAGTATAAATGAGGGGTAAACCCCCAAGATCGTTATACCACCGCCTTGGTAAGAGTATAAATGAGGGTAAATCCCCAAGATCAAGATACCAATTGCCCGTGGATTTGCTACCCACGATGCGAGGAATACCTCACGCGAGTCCTAATGGGCTTATGCGGGTGAAATAGTCCCACGCGCGGTACATGCTATGCGAGGAATACCTCATGCGGGTCCACACGACCTACGCGGTGAAATAGTCCCGGAGTAGGATTGCTTAATGATCTCGCGCGGGTGGTCCTGCTTTGATCGCGAGCTTCCTATTTTTATGTTGTAAGTATATTTTTTATTACTCTCATTGTTAGTAAGGCATTGTGTACTGTTAATTGAGTTATCATACCTGTCTCCAGTTTTATTATAGACTTATGATTTCATTACATTACTTTCAGTTTCACATATTTGGTACATGTCAGATCGACCTCCTTGGGCCGCGTCATGCCGCAGGTAGAGTACAGGTTGTTGATCCTCGCTCTTAGGATCACTGTTCAGCTGTTGAGAAGCTCCTTTATTCCGGAGGCTTATCCCTGATATTGTCGGTTGTTGTACATTCACGGGTATGACGGGGCCCTGTCCCGCCAGAGTTGTTATTCTTAGAGGACTGTAGTCACATTGTGGATTGGGTTGTAAAGAAAAAAAATGTACTGTTTATTCGTATAATTTACGGAAGGTGGCCTTATCGGCTAGCCTGTTGTTATTTTATGTTTCAGCATTTTATCAGTTGTGTATGTTCCGCTGCTATTCTCTGATGTATACCGAAAGGGGTGCCCAGGTAGGGCACCAGTCACGGGCCCGGGGTCGGGTCGTGACAAAAATATTAAGAACTAATTAATTAGCACGCCCACATTTATGGTTGTAATAATTTAAATCCAAGCTAAAACTAAGGGTGTATTAAAATAATTTAATTTACCACTAATTAAATAATACAACTAAAACTAATAACACACCTAAAATCAATACCTAATTAAATAATTACCAGCTCACTCCCTACCTAATAAACCTTGACCCATTACCCATTGACTACCCATGCCCAAAGACTCCCCTTTTATCCTTTCCCCTCATCCACAACCGATGAAAGAAAGAACAAAACCTAATCACTCACAACTCCAACAGCCGCGCCTCATACCTTATCACCGCCAGCACCTCAACCCGAGATTCTCGCCGGAGAATCCGGGGTTTCCCTTACCCACGCATGCACAGAACCAAATCAATCCATAACCAAATCATCTCCAATTATATGCTCAAATCAGAACGAGAATCTCCTAAACTATAACCCAAATCAGTACCAAAACTATTACCAAATCGGTAGAAAATCCTAAGTTACCATAACTGTAACCATTCTAAAAATCGTCTGAAATTAGCTTTGAAAGCTGTCGAAAATACTTACCAACATTGGAACTCGAATTAGGGCTATATAAACATAGCAACATACACATGCAATGGGGACAGACAGAGTAGATTTAAAGACACTCTCTTTTCGGTTCAGTTTTCACTTCCTTCTCATCCTCGCAAACAAGTTACTGGAAACTTTTCTTTGACGATTCGAAGGTACGCTCGCCGCCGCCTCAGATTCACCACATATAAAAGGTAGTATTGACTGTTATTGGCTTTCTTGATTGCGACTACTGATGAGCTTCACTAATAGTTGTTGGTATCTGTATACATGGTTTAATATAGTGTTTATCATCCAGGTTATAGGGTCGACTGAGTGGTGTTACTAATGCTTGTCATCTTTGGTCATTATTGGTATTATAACAGTCGTTTGTGCATATTAAATGCTCATCATATTGAAACCATTGAATGTACAAATCCTGGAAAGCATGGAACTAGCTGATTCATTATGTTAAAAACTAGCTATGAATCCTCTATGTGCAATATGGATAGCTGCAAATTTGTATGAAATTTCATTGTCTTATATGATTAGTTAAATCAAGGTGCTTGGCATATTACTTCAGGAGCGATAGTAATCATGTATGAACTGTTTCTTGTAACTCTCTCTATAAATAAATACTTCTCCTAGCAAATAGTTAGCGGGAAGTAAAAGGGATTACGAGGTCTAATCCCGAATTTTCAAATTAAGCCGACGCGCTCCCGGAAATAACAACATCAAAATTCAAAAGGGTTATGTGTGTTTATGTGTATGTATATTTATATGCCTATATTCAAAAGATTTCAAATCTTTACTTATTTTCTAAAAATATCACTATTGTATTTTAATAACTTAAGACCGACCTCCAATCAAATTGTTACTAAGATCGAGGATACATGATTTACAATGTTGTGTTATCATCCCACTAAAGTAACAAACATTTTAATCCTAAAATAAAATATTCGTGTTCCCGTCTCATAAGATAGCTAATGTATTTTACTCTTAAGCTAACTGTACGAGTTTAATATCTATCGTCATATATGCAGAATTTCCCCGTTGAATAAGGTGTAATTGAGCATGTAAAAAGGGGGTGATGATAATCAGTTTCTTCTTGTCCACAACATGTCTTACTAGTAGTTGTCAGTATTTGCATATATGTCTAAATGGAGTAGTTATCGCCTGAGTTTATAGGTCGGTTGAGTTGTATTACTAATGCTTGTCAAATATATGATCCTTGTAGGTGTTATAATAGTCGTCTGTATGTGTCAAATATTCGTCATGTTAAAGTAGTTAACGTCTAAATCCTGGAAAGCATGGAACTAGTTTTGTTTAAAATAAGGCAAAACATGGTTCAGAATATCTGTTGTAGTGTTGATAAATCTGTTTTAGTTTATTATTAGGTCCACCATATATCTGTTTGGATTAGTTCAGTACTGAAATATGGGTACTGGTATATACATATATCAGTCCAGTTATGTTATGTCATATCCTGGAGTGTTATCGTAACCAACATGTTATACCAAATATGATCTTATGCGCTTGGTTTGACATCCATGGTTCTGTACATTTAAAGAATTACTCCCAAAGAGTCACAACTCAATTAAAGAGAATTCGGAATCATAAATTGAACTCTTGTAGTTGCTTGATGTCTACTTGGTCCATTGCTTGTCCTGCTTATCGGTTACACCTTGACAATGTTTGGCTATAATAGTTTGGCTCAATGGTTTTAGACTTTGGAATTGTGACTAGTATATTGCTGATTTGAAGTTGTCTGTTTATCCTCCGGTATGTATGAATTCACGCAAGCTAACAGGCTAAATAATCTGCTGGATACGTCCTTTATTCCCCGAAAAACATAGTCTTTGGAATCTGCAGGTTTGTTTAGTATTAGGTGGCCCTATGTATTCAACCTAGTCCCTGTCCGTATTTACTGCTGAATCGTCTTTCCCTCCCCCTGATTGTTGCATTCTTCAGCAGACCATCCGTGGGTATATTTCGTGATATATGTGATATGTATGCTTCAGTGTACATTTGATATATGTCGAGGTCACCCATATTCTGTAACATATCCTCAATTCCGTGTATATCTCCCTTGTATATTAGCTTAAAATATTTTCAAATGTGTCGCTGGGCTTGACATACTTCTGATAGCCTTTAGTCTCTTTTCTTCATAATTGAGTATTGGGCCTAGTCCATTGTTTGCTCTCCTCTGCTGTCTGCTTGTGTGCTGCTTGACTTGGGCCGATCCTTTTTTTTATCGGAAGATGATTGTTGTTTACTGTCCTTCATATATCACTGGGCCTCCCGAGTCCCATTGCTTGTTTGCCTACCCGTGAATCATTTAAAGTGGGTTTGCCTACTTGGCCTTGGGTCTCTATCGCTGGGAAAGAATGAGCCATACGTGTGTTTTAGTTTTTTTTTACGTAAATTATCTCGTTTACTTGTACTATTAGTTTGATTTGAACATGTATTAATCCTTATCTTTTCTTTATTTTTTACATGACATGCATCATGATCTCCACATCGACGTCCGCCTCAGAACTTCCAAACGAAAAATGGGATGAGATGACGTCGTCATCCGTCCTGAAAACTACATCAACTCTAATCTCATTCTTTATTTATCTGTTTATTTATTTATTTATTTTGTTGTCGTAACTTTATATGTTTAACTTTGTATTTAATAGAATACTAACTCCATTAGTTGTAGAATAAATTGGGGAGGGTAATATAAAGTAGAAACTCTTCTTAAAATTATTTCTTATAGATTCGTCATATAAATTCAATATTCAAAGATAATCCATTCATCCTTTATATATGTTACTAATACATTACTCCTTATCTAATTTCTAACAAAAGAAATAATTTTCTCATAAACTCTTCATAAATATCATATGAGTAATTTATCACTCTTCTTATTATCACTAAACGTTTTTTACATACACTTAAAAAAGTAATTTCATGTCTTACAAATGCATAATTAACTTTACATATATTTTAGGAGTCTTAACCTTACATATACGTATATGAGTAATTTATCATTTTTTCCTTTTGTTAATAAAGTAATCTCATGCCTTACAAATGCATAATTAACTTTACATATTTTTGTGAGTCTTATAAAATCCTTTAAGTTATCAAAATACATTCCTTTAGACATTTGCAACATCCCTTTTTACTTAAATAATTTTTCTAAAACATACATCTCTTAGCCAGATAAATTAACCTAGGTTTGAACGAACAACCGTAAGTTAGCGGATTCTAAAGGATAATCCGTTCCCTTTAGGATAATAAAGAACTCTTATCCAGAATCTTATTTAGTTTCACATACCATTAAATGGAATTAATGTTGACTTTAATCGGTTAGCATTCAGGTGTCCTAATTCACCCAATTAATTAGGTGACGACTCCCTTAACAACACATTTACATTTTTTTTTTTTGAGGGATAACCATTCCGTCGCGCATTCAAGCCTGAGAGTTTAAAATCGGGTGCGACAGCATGGCGACTCCACTGGGGAATACGGGATTTAGGTTCTTAACCATAACAAACTTAGGTTAATTATCGTGCTTTATTTTTCTTTATTTGCTTAGTTGCTATTTTTGTGTTTTTTACATTTATTTGTTCTTATCTATCCTTTGCCTAAACTGTTATTCTTTACATGAATATTTGCATGCTGCTATTTGTTACCGCTTTCCTTAAACTGACATTCCGCTCATATTTCCTCCCTTACGGAAAATTCACACTATCACACACAACACGCGGGTGTGCTTTTCGCACCTGCAAATTTCTTTCAAACACCCAAATTTAAGAGAGTTGGCGTTTTGCGCGGAGAATCCGGTCCAACCGGTGGTCGCGTAGCCTTCTCACTCGAGTAGTCCGCTCGACGACCTCGCGTCCAGTAAGCCAAATCTTAGCAAACTTAAGATAGAGCTATACCACCCTTTATACTAAGCCATGCATACATACACCTTAGGTGGGTCGATCCTTGGAATCGTTTCCACGACTAGGAACCCTCCAAATCGTCAATAGGGTCTCATGACCCAATTGACCAAATCAGCATATTATGTGTTGCATAATCATGATAGATTTATCCAAGCCAAAAGACATGCCAAAGTTGGAAATGTAAGTCTATTATTTCTATTTTTCAGCATTTGTATCATAGCATGGATCGTATAAGAATGGTAAGCGGAGTTCCTAATAAGCTAAGAGTATGGTGGGAGGATTTCGACATCAGCAGTCAGACGATGATTAGGAATAAATTGGGGTGTCTCATCTCACTATTTGGTATTTCGCCAGATCCGCATTTGATCCGAGCTTTAATCCAGTTTTGGGATCCAGACCGAGTCGTTTTCAGATTCAGGGATTTCGAAATAACTCCTACATTGGAAGAAGTGCATTATTTCACCAGTCTAGTTTACCAAGGTAGAAGACAAATTATTCCCAACAGCCAATCAGGGAAGAAATTTCTCCGCTACATGGGTCTAAAGAATACTAAGGAATTGCGTTGCTTTGAGAACAACTGGTGTCTCTTGACTATCTTTACGAGAGGTATGGACATAATAATGCTTACAAGACATGCAAAACAGAATTCTCATGTACTCTACGCCATTGGCAAAATAGGCGTCCTATTGCATTCACTTTCGCTTTACTTGGCACCTTGATTTTCCCACTTGAGTATGGCAAAATAAGTACTTGCATATGTTCCGTGGCCAGATCACTTTTCGAGGGAATTGACGGCGTGCAACCCACTTTAGTTCCTATGATCTTGGCAGAGATATTCCGAACTCTTGGGAAATGCAAAAGAGGCCAGACAAACTTCTTTGAAGGTTGCAATCTTATCTTACAAATGTGGGTCATGGGGCATTTTTACCAACGGTCAAATATGACGGATGTTTGTTTCAGCTCATCTTATAAGATCGACAGCTTCTATAATAGGACGAAACAGTTTGTGTCACCGGTCGGCACCAAATATTGGTGCAAGTTTTTGACATCCCGCACCCAGGATCAGATCTAGTGGAAATATCCCTTACTCCCTCACAAGACTGGAGCCTTTATACGCGGCAAAGAATTATACTATATTGAGCTTATTGGTCTAAAAGGTCTACAACCGTACGCTCCACTACGTGTACTCCGACAATTCGGCCAAGAACAGATAATCCCACTCCGGTCAGACATGGGAGTTTCAAAAGTCACATTTGGACCAAACTTTATCGTGCCCCGAACTGGACAAATTTTGAGAGAATGGGACGACACTAACAAGGTAGACATCGGAGATGAACAAGCAGGGCGCACACCCGAATATCAGACATGGTTGCAAGAGGATCACAACAACACAACCTACAACCTAAAATGAGAGCAAGGTTTCGAGGACGTAGGCATGAGGAATAGGATAAAGGATCGTCTACTCAAAGATAAGTCATCACCCGCATACGCTGGTTACGATGCGCAGGATGCGAGCAAGATTTGAACGGCAGGGGCTATACCTAGAAAGATCTAAGCTTCACCATCACATCGGCAACATAGTTATAGGTGTTATGCCCCGTAGTTCCGGAGTATGTATGTGAGGACGTACGTACAATGTATACGCCCTAATTAGGGTAAGATTGATAGAATTGTTTTTCGACGAAAATTATTCCGAACCTTGTGAAGGGAATTTTACATTTTCAATAATATTTTTACGATTATGGAATTGTTCCGAAAGATAAAATATTTTGGACCAATAGGAGGGCGACAAGTGTCACCCCTAGATTGGGCCATGTGGGACGAAATTGAGTGGAAAAGTAGGCAAGACAAGTGGCCAAAAGTCTTGCATGGCTAGTCTTGGCTTGGATGAATTTGGCTAAGTTTAGTGGGCAAGTCTTGCATGGTCAAGGTCTTGCATGGCTTTAGTAAGACAAGTGTGGGAAGGAACCTTCACTTATGATCTCTACCTTACACATGTGTTAATCCCAACCCTTGGTTATGCTATATAAACCCCCTTAGTGGATGAAAATCAGCCACACTTAACATATTACAAGACTTGAAAAACATTTCCTCTCCCTCCTTCTATGTTGCTCTCGTCGAACCAGCCCCTCCCCTAACCAAATGTTGTCCAAAAATTCTTAAACTTATAAGTGTTCTTCCTTAATGTGTTAGGAAGATTATTAACCAAGAGTTAGACAAGATTTCACACCTCTAGCCTCAAAAACCTTCCCTTGGCCGAGAGTAGGCAGATTTTCGAAACTGTTTTGGGCAGATTTTTTAGTCAAGTTTGGAAGGGAATATCTCCTAGCATATAAGGATTTTTTGGGTGTTTCAAAATCCTAAAATGAAGTTCGTCGAGTCTAGTTTCCAACGCAACCAACCACTCGTCGATAGGACACTGGAGTAGAGAGTTATCGACGTTGCAAGTTCAGCTGACGAAGCAGTAGCTAAACATCTGGACAGTCACGTTTTTGGGTTATCTTGAGGTAATGAACCTTAACCTCCTTGTGAAGTTGATTTATTATGTATATATGGATATTATACATATATTGGAGGTATATTATGGACTATAAGATATAAATAAAGATTTGGATCTTGCTAAGAAGTTAACAACAAAGAAACTATAACTTATATAAAGATTGGAATATAAGTTGAAGGACTAATGAAGTAATTGGATAAGTATTATTGTAAAAGTTGGCCAAGGACCCCAACTTAAGGACCGTATCTACTTTGGACTTTTTACTTTGGACTTCTTTACTTATTGTTATTATGAAGGGAGATAGTAAACCGCGTTACCGTTTGGGCGTGTTATCCCCTTCTTTTACTTATTGTTGTTATGAAGGGAGATAGTAAACCGCGTTACCGTTTGGGCGTGTTATCCCCTTCTTTTACTTATTGTTATTATGAAGGGAGATAGTAAACCGCGTTACCGTTTGGGCGTGTTATCCCCTTCTTTACTTATTATTATTATGAAGGAGAGATTGTTAACCGCGTTCCGTTTGGGCGTGTTATCCCCTTCTTTAGTTATTATTGTTATGAAGGAGAGATTGTTAATCGCGTTCCGTTTAGGCGTGTTATCCCCTTCTTTAGATTTCAGTATTATTGCACCTTAATTATAGTAGGTTAATCACGGTTATCGGGCCTTGGAAAAGGTGGGAAATTGAGTAAACGGGGAGAGTCTTTGCGAATTTTCCGTAGGATATGGAACTTGTTCTTAGAAACATCCTACGAAGAGATCTAGAGGTTAATGGGCGTTTCGTGGCCATTATAGGTGGAAGTACAACGAGTAGCATATTCTACTTGAAGGGTGGAAAAGGCTAGCAAGGTTATAGTAATTGGGAGCGTTTTGCTAATAGTCGATAATCGTCGCGAGGTATGTGAACCTCTTCATATCTCTTCTAGCATGATTATTTTAAACTATGTAGTACGGTAGACGTACATGTGCTAAACGAATTTGGTTGGGTTAAAACATAAAGTGTTATAATGGCTTTATGAGAAGTTAATTATAACAACTTTATGTAGGTAAAGGAATGGTTTATTGATTTTTTTAAAAAGATAAGAGACTTGACTTATATTTGACTTGGTTGATATGTGAAGAACTTGAATTGTGTGGAAAGTTGTGAAACCTCATTCGTGAGTAATGAGTACTTGGTTTCGAATAATAATGTTATATTTCGGAAACGAGAATAAGTATCGAACAAACCACTGCAGCGTTAATAAAGGAAAAAGTAGCGACAATTAATTATATTGAGTAATGAGTACTTGGTTTCGAATAATAATGTTATATTGATTTCGGAAATAAGAATAAGTATCGAACAACCCACTGCAGCGTTACTAAAGGAAAATATATTGACAAATAATTAATATTATTAAAACATGTAGAAACTTCCATCTGCATAGAAGCTAAGATAAGACAAAATTGTATTACATTTCCTAGATCACGGTTGCTTTAATAAGGTCATTAATAACAAGAAAAGAGACTTGAGTAATTGAAGTGTTTTGGTTTAAAAGAAAGGCATGGTTTTGTCTTAAATTGATTTAAAAAGAAGGTATGGAAATTGTTTTGGATTTACTTAAAATGATGGTTACACTATTTGATACTACGGGTATCATGTGACCTTTGTAAAAGAAATGGATCTTTTGAAAGAACTAAAGTACGTAGTACTTTAGGGTTAAAACCCGGATGGTTGGCATAAAATGAGAGTACTTGAGTTTATACAAATGGTGAATCAATTTACATGTTAATGACAGTCTAAGAGTATGTTGAACTTGTCTATGCTAGTTGTGATAGCGTTTGTTGTGCAAGCATTGTATTTTTATACCACCGCGTCTCTCGATGGAGGGCCGGCTGACTTGTTGTGAACTTTTATTGGACGTACCGGCAGTGACGGAGGATTCCACGGGTATGCTTCCATTGTGATTGATCTTGGCCATGCTTATACGATGAGGGATTCCGGGGCATGCGGCCAGGATGCGGGTTAGATGCCCGCACGTTTCATTACTCCATGGCCATGCTTATACGATGAGGGATTCCGGGGCATGCGACCATGTTATATTTTTACTCCATGGGCTAGCTCCCCGTGAAGACATGTACCCACGATGAGGGATTCCGGGGGCATGTTATATTATTATTCCATGGGCTAGCTCCCCATGAAGACCTGCACCTACGATGAGGGATTCCGAGGGCACGTTATGGCCATGCTTATACGATGAGGGATTCCGGGGCATGCGGCCGCGTTATATATATATATATATGTATTGTATATGTGTACGCCGACAGTGAGGTAGGATGCCACGGTCGCGTCACCTGATTATATGTTACATCATGTACTGCCGGCAGTGAGGAAGGAATTCCACGGGCACGATTGATATTGTGGGCATGAGACCCATGGTTATATTTGAGCGATGACTTGAGGGCGTGAGTCCCTGACTTGACATGACTGCTTACATATTGTATATCGTAAATTGTTTATCATATATGTCTCCTGTTTCATATAGACTACTATGATTTTATTTACAGTATTTTCAGTTTCACATACTCGGTACCTGTTGTACTGACCTCCTTCGGGGGGCTGCGTTCATGCCGCAGGTTGAGGTACGTAGCTTGCTGATCCGCACTCTTAGGATCACTGTTCAGTTCTTGGAAAGCTCCATTTCTCCGGAGGCTTTGTCTTTGGTATAGTCCCCTGTCATTGTAGGTACTTGTACATTCAGGGGTATGGGAAGTGCCCCGTCCGTCATAGTTGTGGGTTACATTTTTAGAGGTCTGTAGTATCGTTGTAAGGTGGTTCGTAAAGGATGTAATCGCTCAAGTTTTGATTTATATATACATGCCGCACGGCGACATTTTCTTGGTGAGACTGTTCTTACTCTTTCTTGTTTCATGTCTTGTTTTTATATGCCGCTGGTTACTCTGATGTATATCTACTGGGTGCCCGTAAGGCACGATCACGCCCGGATTGGGTCGTGACAAAATTGGTATCAGAGCAGTTAATCCTCGGAAAGTGTCTACAGACCGTATCTAGTAGAGTCCTGATTATCGATGTGTTGTGCACCACATCTATAATCAGGAGGCTGCAGGACATTTAGGATTGGTTTCCGTTCTTCTCACTCTGAGATCGTGCCTTAGAGCTATGTTATAAGTTGAACCCCTCTGACGAGTCTCTTTCGTTACCAGTTATGCCTCCACGCAAGGCAACCCGGGCCCAGAAGGGCAAGGCAGCAGAAGGAGCTGCGAGTAGAACACAGAGGAGTACGAGGGCACAGGCCCAACCTTTACCCGAGGTGATACCCCAGACGGCGAGTTCCACGACGTCGCCGGCCCCAACAGAGTTTAGTACAGCGGCAGCAGTTCCTACTGCGGCCATGATATATGAGCCTTCAATTCCACGACCGGGAACAGGGAATATAGATTACAAAGGGATGGCTCAGTTACTAGCT
This sequence comes from Przewalskia tangutica, assembly GCA_029844215.1. NCBI lineage: Eukaryota > Viridiplantae > Streptophyta > Magnoliopsida > Solanales > Solanaceae > Przewalskia > Przewalskia tangutica. The sequence goes on from CM056721.1 coordinate 93,826,835, forward strand.
AGGATTTTAGCAAATAGAGAGTATATAGTGCGCCGATATATCACGGGTCTAGACGATTATCTATTAAAGGAGTGTACAAGAGTAGCTCTTCAGTCAGGCATGGACATTGCCCGCGTACAGGCTTATGCGCAGCAGACTGAGGAACGTAAAGATCGACGAATTAAGCAAGACCAGCAGAAGAGGGCCAGGACAACAGGGTCCTTTGGTGACTTTCGAGGCAGGCAATTTCGCAGAAGCAGACTAGTTATGCCCTCCGCCGCTCGAGTAGTCCTCCACAGGCTTCAGGACGTTCGGAGTATGCAGGAGTTGGTCAGGGCTCCAGGGTTTCCGGTTCACAGATTTACATAGGTTCTAGCCAGCCAGATTCAGTTTTCCTTCAGTGTTTACGATGTGGTAGGCGTCATCTCGGGAGATGTCGTCTTTTTACCAATGCCTGTTTTACTTGCTGTCACGACCCGAACCCGGGCCCGTGACTGGTGCCTTACCCGGGCACCTAAGTAGACATACATCAGAGTAACCAGCGGAATATAAAGACAAGACATGAAACAATTATGAAATGAGAAACAGTTTATCCAAGAAAAGATTGTCTTTCGGCATGTATATATACATCAAGAGTGAACAGTTACATCCCAACTTTACAACAGGACTACAGACCTCTAGGAATGTAAACAACTATGGCGGGACAGGGCCCCGCCATACCCTGAATGTACAAAATATCTACAACACAGGGAGAGCCGTACCAAAAGTCGAGCCTCCGGAGAAATGGGGCTCCTGACACCAGAGTAAGGATCCTAAGAACGAGGATCTACCACCTGCTTTCCCTTACCTGCGGCATGAACGCAGCCCCCCGAAGGAGGTCAGTACAACAGGTACCAAGTATGTGAAACTGTAAAGTACTGAAATGAAATCAAAGCATTTTAAAACCACTTACAAATACAACCAATTTAACCGCACATAGTGCCACAGCATAAACAAGAGCAAAATAGATATAATGTAACTGGTCTTTTCTAGGCCGCTAATGATCGAAGCAAGGCCAATCGCCTATAGTATCATTATGCGAGCCTATTCCTGGACTCCCGTAGTCCGCATAGACCACCTAGGTCCGCATGAGGTATTCCTCACATCGGGGGTAGCTAACCCTCGGCATCAACCTGGACTCCCGCAGTCCGCATAGTCACACAGACCGCATGAGGTATTCCTCGACGGTAACACACCCGAGTGATCATCCCGAACTCCCGCAGCTCCGCATAGGTCACATGCACCGCATGAGGTATTCTCGCATCGGGGCGCTAACCCTCGCATAACAAGTCGTGGGTAAGTGATATAATATCGCGATAACCGCTATCGTTAAACAACAGAAGCACAACAAGGGAACCCCCTTTACACAAACGTTACAAGACACTAACATACGTAGCATCATAATATGTCTACTTATCAAACCAACTTACCACACCTTCAGAAATCATTTATAAGGCTTTTATAAACAAACAAGTAAACCGTTTCCTCTTATCTTTCTTAAGTCGTTATACCTAACTTTCCATAAAGCTAGTATAACACTTAAGCTTGTTGAAAAACCAAGTATTACTTTTCTTTCAAAAATGATTCATAACTCTTTTTGAAATACTTCCAGATTCTTATTATTTAAAACTCAAGTCAAAAGACATCAGAGTAAAACCAATTTTAGTTAACACGTGTACGTCTACCGTACTATATATATATCAAAAATAGCATGCTCAAGAAGATAGGAAGAATCACATACCTCCTCGGCGAAATCCACCTGCCAAGTCGAATATGTCGCGCGTAGAGTATCAACCTATAATAGTCAAATACGTCTATCAACGTCTAGACTACTCTGTAGAATATTCTAAGCAGAGGGTTCTCTATTCTACGGAAAATTGGGCAGCATTTGCCTACCCACCAAACTACACAAGTCTCATCAGAATACAAATTCCATGTAAGTTCAATTCTCTTCTTTTATACCATCCTTCTATATAACTTATACTTAATTCTAAACTACTACGATATGTAATCTCCAATTACAATAGAAGGACAAAGATATTTACCTCGATAAGCCCAAAATTATCCAAGATTATATGTCGATCCTGAGCAACGTTTAGCTCCTATTCTGCACGCTCCGATAGCTCCAAGAAACCCTCAGAAGTTTCTAAACAACTTCTACTTAATACTTCAACCAACTATGAAGATTTTCCTTAGGGTTTTGTTTTGTGACTAAAGGATATAAAGTAGTATTTCCGGGCTTTTAGTATAGAGGTAACTTAGGAAAATTACAAGGGATTTAGGCTAATGTATTTTGGCATAGTAACAACACTAAAAGACAACTTTTCTACCAAGGGGACTTGTTTCGGACGAGAGCTAGGGAAAGGGGGGGGGGGGTTTGGACGAGAACTAGCAACTAAGGGGGAAGGATTATGTGACTTGGAAATGTTAAGTGAATGAAGAAGTATTGCACTCGAGGGGGGTATTTATAGAACCTTCCTTGGCCAAGATTAAAGCAAGGTGGAGATTAGATAGATAGCTTGTGTGAGTGGAGTCTTCCACCAAGTGTCCACCACAACATTGGGACATATGTCCACCACAACATTGGGACATATGTCCACCACAACAATGAGCCATGTGGCCATCCACTTGCTCAAGAAAACCGTCCAACAAGGCCTCCCACACTTGCCCACAAAAAAACGTCCACCTACTCCCACTATCCCAAAGAAATATCTTGCAAGACTTGACTTATTGACTTGGCCACTTACCCACCATTTTCGTCCAACCAATTCCACCTAAGGGTGACACATGTCGCCCTCCTATTGGTCCAAAATATTTCATCTCTCGAAAAAATCCGAAATCGGTTAAAATATTAAAAGCGTAAAATTTCCTTCACAAGGTTCGGAATCTTTTCCGTTGGAAGTTCACATTTCCATCCTTAACCTAATTAGGGTTTATACACTTGTACGTATGTCCTCACATACATACCCTGGAACTACGGGGTATAACATTCTCCCCTCCTTAGAAACATTCGTCCCGAATATTCCTTCTAGATTCAATTAAATCAGAAACGACATAGCTCCTCGCAACTTAAACAGTTTGCAAATGCCACACATGGCCACAATACAACACTCAAGCATATATGATAAATAAAACCAGCAAGTAGGAAAGTGAGTTACCTGGAGGTGTGGGGAATAAGTGAGGATACCTCTGCCTCATGTCCTCCTCTGCTTCCCACGTCATCTCCTCTCTGCGCTCGTTCCGCCATAAGACCTTGACGGAAGCCACATCCTTTGTCCGCAGCCGCCTAACCTGACGATCGAGTATCGCTATGGGAATTTCCTCATACGATAACCCTCACACCGACATCGTCAATCGGTGCACTATAGATGGATCTCCGATACATCTCCTCAAAGATAGAAACATGGAAAACCGGATGCACCGCTCCATCGGACGGCAGATCCAACTCATAGGCAACCTTGCCTACCTCGCGACAACTGAGCAAGGCCCAATGTACCTTGGGCTGAGTTTCCCTTTCTTCCCGAATCTCATCACACCCTTCATGGGTGATACCTTCAGGAAAACCCAATCAGCAACCTCAAACTCCAAATGTCGACGCCGATGATCTGCATACGACTTCTGTCGACTCTGCGCTGTCAGTAACCGCTCCTGGATAAGCTTCACCTTATCCACTGCCTGCTGTATCAAGTCCGGCCCAACCAACTGAACCTCGCCCACATCAAACCAACCTATCGGCGACCTGCACTTCCTCCCATATAAGGCCTCATAAGGCGCCATCTGGATACTGGAATGGTAGCTGTTATTATACGCAAACTCTACTAGCGGCAAATGATCCTCCCAGCTACCCCTGAAATCAATAACACAGGCTCGCAGCATATCCTCAAGAGTCTGGATAGTACGCTCTGCCTGTCCGTCTGTCTGAGGATGGAATGCAGTACTGAGGCTCACCTGCGTCCCTAATCCCTTCTGGAAAGACCTCCAGAAGTTAGCCGTAAACTGGGCTCCTCTGTCTGATATGATAGAAATAGGGACCCCATGCAGTCTCACGATCTCTCGGATGTAAAGTCTAGCATAATCCTCAGCCGAAAAAGTCGTCCTGACGGGAAGAAAGTGGGCTGATTTCGTCAGCCTGTCGACGATAACCCAGATAGAATCATGCTTCCTCTGAGTGCGAGGTAATCCTGTGATAAAGTCCATGTTGATCACCTCCCACTTCCAGGTCGGGATCTCTATCGTCTGCAATAATCCACCAGGCCTCTGGTGCTCTACCTTTACCTGCTGACAACACGGGCACTGAGCAACAAACTCTGCAACGTCCCTCTTCAGGCCATCCCACCAATACACAGATCTGAGGTCGTGGTACATCTTTGTCGACCCCGGATGGATAGAGTAACGCACGCTGTGTGCTTCCCCTAGAACCTGCTGCCGAAGTCCTGCAATATCTGGAACACACAACCTGCCATCAAACCTTAGCACCTCATCAGGTGCACCTCAAAAGGACCCTTCCCCTCACGAAGAGTCGTATCACGATACCGTGTCAAAATCGGATCCTCAAACTGTTGCCTCTTCACCTCCTCGACGATGGAAGACTCGGCAACCTCTCGAACTCGAACCCCACTACTATCAGAATCAATCAATCGGACTCCAAGGCTCGCTAGCTGATGCAACTCGCGGACCATGCCCCTCCTCTCTGGCTGCACATCTGATAGACTCCCCATCGACCTACGACTAAGGGCATCTGCCACAACATTGGCCTTCCCTGGGTGGTACAGGATATCGACATCATAATCCTTGAGTAACTCTAACCACCGTCTCTGTCGTAAGTTCAGCTCCCTCTGGCTGAAGATATACTGGAGGCTCTTGTGGTCTGTGTAAATATCCACATGAACTCCATACAAATAGTGCCTCCAGATCTTCAAGGCGTGAATCACCGCTGCCAACTCCAAATCATGGGTGGGGTAATTCTTCTCATGCTTCTTGAGCTGTCGAGATGCGTACGCTATAACCTTACCCTGCTGCATCAACACACATCCAAGCCCGACGCCTGACGCATCACAATACACCACATAACCGTCTGGACCCTCTGGAAGAGTAAGAACTGGGGCGGTCGTCAATCTCTCCTTCAGATGCCGAAACCCCGCCACAAGCATCGCCCATCAAACTTAGCCGCTTTCCGAGTCACTAGTCAATGGTGCGTAAATAGAAGCAAACTTCCACGAACCGAGCAATAACTGCAAGGCCCAGAAAGTTGCGCACCTCTGTCGGAGTAGTAGGTCTAGGCCAACTCCTGACTGCCTCGATCTTGGCCGCATCCACCCGAATACCATCGGCCCCGACAATGTGCCCAAGAAAAGCCACCGAAGCCAACCAAAACTCACATTTGGAAAACTTGGCGTCTAACGCTGGTCTGGAGAACTCTCAAAGATAGCCTCAAATGCTCCGCGTGCTCCCGCCTGGCGAGAATAAACCAAGATGTCATCAATGAATACTATCACAAACGTATCCAAAATGGCTTGAACACTCGGTTCATCAAGTCCATAAATACCGCGAGCATTGGTCAAACCGAAAGACATAACCACAACTCATAGTGCGCATCTGGTCCGAATGCGATCCTAGGGACATCCGCCTCTAACTCGCACTGATGATAGCCCGATCGCAGATCAATCTTGAGAAACATCTCGCACTCGCAATCGGTCGAACAAATCATCAATCACGGGAAGGGGTATTCGTTTAATAGTCACCTTGTTCACCGCTCAGTAATCAACACACATGCGCAGCGTCCCGTCATTCTTCTTCACGAACAATACCGTCGCTCCCCAGGGAGAAACACTAGGCCTGATGAAGCCCTTCTCCAGCAAATCTCTCAGCTGGTCCTTCAACTCTCTCAACTCGGCAGATGCCATTCTGTATGGCGGAATGGATATAGGCCGAGTGTCTGGCAGTACATCGATACAAAAATCTATCTCCCTCTCAGGAGGGATACCCGGGAGGTCGTCTGGAAACACATCTGGGAACTCTCTGACTCATCGGAACCGAGAAAATATGGTATCGCAGCCTCAGTATCAAACACCCGAATGAGATGGTAGATATACCCCTTCTGCACCATCTTCCTAGCCTTGAGGTAAGAAATAAACCTACCCCTCGGCGACACAGTGTTCCCCTCCCACTCAATAACCGGCCTCAGAAATCGAACCGTACCACTCTCTCCCTGCAGTCTACATTGGCGTAGCAAGAAGCTAGCCAATCCATACCTATGATCACATCGAAATCAGTCATATCCAACTCTATTAAGTCGGCTAGGGTCTGACGACTGCATAAAGTCACTGGGCAAGCCCTATATACCCGCCGAGCTACCATCGAATCACCCACTGGCGTAGCTACCCCGAAAGGGTCTATGGACTCAGGCTCTATCCCTATCCTACTGGCAAAAAGGGGAGATATATAGGACAGAGTAGAACCCGGATCTATCAAGGCATACACGTCACAACAAGAAACTGATAAAGTACTGCGGACGACATCCGCGACGCCTCCCGGTCCTCGGGCCGGACAGGCATAAATGCGGCTCGAGGACCATCGAATCGGGACCCGTACACGACTGCCGCGACCGGCTGGTCCATGAGTACCACGCCTCCGGCGAGTAACTGTAGGAGATGAAGACCCGGCAAAGGACCCTGTAGGCTGACCCCTACCATCTGCGCTGCCCTTGGTCGGACAGTCCCTCGCAAAGTGACCCTTCTGACCGCAAGCATAACAAACTCCTGAAGTAGGACCACAACTCCCGTAATGGGATCTACCGTGACGGCCACACCGGGGGTGGTCTCGATCGGTTAGCACCTCTCGCTACCGAAGTCCAAACCCCGGGCCCCGACCGCCCGAATACTCTGGTCATCAAGATGGTGTAGGAGTGCTCGAGCCGGATGTGGTGCAAATCTAGTCTCGCCGAGACCGCCCACCCCGAGCTACCAAAAGATCCTGCCGTCCCGGCCTTCTTCTCGCGATATCTGGCCGACCCGCCGGCCTCTACGCTTCTCACACCTGCGTACGAGCTGCGCACGCGGCAATGTCCATGCTCGGTGAAGAGCTACACCCGAGCAAGACTCGCCAAATAATCATCTAGCCCGTGGCGTAGCGGTGCACCGCCCTCCATATTCGCTACCAATGCAGTGGACATATCGAGCCAACGAGTCGAACTCACGTTGTACTCCCGAATCAGGCGCCTCTCGCCTCAAAGATCAAAATATGTCGCCCGTGCTCTCCTCATCTGTGGCGGAAAGAAATGAGTGATAAATGCCTCAGATAACTCGTCCCATACCGTTGGGCGCATGCTCTCCCCGGGATAGCTCCCACGAATCAAACCAGTCGACTGCGGTATCACGCAGCCGATGCGACCCCAAGACCACCGACTCGGTCTCCGAAGCCTTGATCACTCTCATGATCCAGAATCGCTTCGGATGAACTCCTGCGGATCATCCTCGTGCCTCGACGTAGAACTCGCGGCTGCAACTCGTGAAATCCCGGTCTCAAACTATCCGACCTCGGGTGAACCACGTACTCTGGGCCAGGCTGCTGCATCGGCCTATCCTCACGTTCGCCACGATCCGGCTAGTAGCCGCCATCTCCTTAACCCATCTCTCGCTCCAGTGTGGGGCGGAGGCGCAGGTACTGTGGTCTCTGCTGGGGCCGGCGGCGTCGTGGAACTCGCCGTCTGAGGTATCGCCTCGGGTATAGACTGGGCCTGGGCCCTCGTGACCCTCTGTGTCCTACTAGCAGCTCCCTCGGCTGCCTTGCCCTTCTGGGCCCGGGTTGCCTTGCGTGGAGGCATAACTGGTACAGAAAAGAAATACGTTAGAGGGGTCCAACTTATAACACAGCTCTAAGGCACGATCTCAGAGTGAGAAGAATGGAAACCAATCCTAAATATCCTATAGCCTCCTGATTATTGGTGTGGTGCACAACACACCGATAATCAAGACTCTACTAGATACGGTCTGTAGACACTTTCCGAGGATTAACTGCTCTGATACCACTTTTGTCACGACCCGAACCCGGGCCCGTGACTGGTGCCTTACCCGGGCACCTAAGTAGACATACATCAGAGTAACCAGCGGAATATAAAGACAAGACATGAAACAATTATGAAATGAGAAAAAGTTTATCCAAGAAAAGATTGCCTTTCGGCATGTATATATACATCAAGAGTGAACAGTTACATCCCAACTTTACAACAGGACTACAGACCTCTAGGAATGTAAACAACTATGGCGGGTGTTATACCCCGTATTTCCAGAGTATGTACGTGAGGGCGTACGTATAAAATTTGAGCCTTAAAGATTTGGCAAGTTCGAAATTTGGGAACAAGTGCCGAAAAGAATCATTTTTCGACGAAACGTTTTACTAAACTTGCGAAGGGAAAATTCTGGCTATGTCATTTTTAATTTTTGTGGATTTTTCCGAGAGACGAAACATTTTGGACCAACGGGAGGGTGACATGTGTCACCCTCACATTGGAAGCAAGTGGACGGCAAAGGCAAGGCAATGGCACATTTTTTGTGCCTTGGGTTAGGTAGGATATTTGTGCAAGTTGGTGTGGTAGATGGATAAGGTCCACATGGTTGAAATCTAGCCCTACACTTGCCTTACACTTGGATGGATCTTGGCCATTGGTTGGCCTTTGCTTGACCTATAAATACCCCTCTAAGTTGAAGACTTTCTTCATCCAAAACTTGAGCAATCTTTCTAAGTCTCACAATACTCCCTCCCTCTTGATATTTCGTCCAAGGGCACCTCCCCCCCTCTTTTGAAGCCTTGGCCGAGAGCTTCCCCCCCCCCCCCCTTGAGTGAGGCTTGGCCGAGAGGGTATCCCCCCCTAGCCTAGTTGTTTTCGTATAATACCCCTTGTTGTGGTATAGAAATACTCTCCTAGTATTGTTATTATGCCCAAATGCCCAAATACCTTGTAGTATTCCCAAGGTTACACTTATACAAAAGCCCAGAAAATACTATTATACTTTCTTTAGCCACTAAACGAAACCCTAAGGAAAATCTTCATTGATAGTTGAAGTATTTAAGTAGAAGTTGGTTAGAACTTCTAAGGGTTGTTTGGAGCGGATTGGAGCACTCGGAGTAGGAGCTAAGCGTTGCTCAGGAGCGACTTTAAACTCGGATAATTTTGGGTTCATCGAGGTAAATACTCTCATCCTTCTATTGTAATTGGAAATTACATACGTTAAAGTAGAAATGAATATAAGATTCATAGAAGAGAATTGAACTGTAATAGAAGGATATTACAGAATAGACTTGAACTGAAATCACATCAGAAGAATATAAGTAGAAGTTTAATTGTACTTACATAGGACTGTATTACAGTAGACTGATAACCTTTATTGGTTGAATGTTTTGCAAGTAGCATGTGCTACTTAGAAGGTGGACAAGGCTAGTCGGGTTATAGCCGGGGAGCGTTTTGCTTATAGTCGATAATCGTCGCGAGGTATGTGATTCTTCCTATACTCTTGAGCATGATATTTTAAAGGAAGATATATATAGTACGGCAATGTCTTTTGACTTAAGCCTGAATAATATATAGTACGGTAGACGTACGTGTGCTAATTGAACGTAGTTGTACGGCAATGTCTTTTGACTTAAGCATGAATAATATATAGTACGGTAGACGTACGTGTGCTAATTGAACTTAGTTGTACGGCAATGTCTTTTGACTTAAGCCTGAATAATAAGAAACTTGAAGTATGTCAGTTAAGAAACCATTTTTGAAAGAAGAGTAACACTTGGTTTTAAAGGTTTTAAAAAGAGTTATACAAGCTTTATGGGGAGTTAGGTATAACGTCTTAAGAGAGGTAAAGAAAATGGTTTACTGATTTTAGAAGTTAAGAGACTTGATCTTATAAGATAAGAGACTTAACTTAAATGAATTAATATGAGTTTTGTGTGAAACCTCATTCGTGAGTAATGAGTACGTGGTTTTTAAAAGGAATAATGTTTCTTGATTTGAAATCGAATGTGTATCGACAAACCACTGCAGCGTTAATAAAGGAAAATGTATTGAATAATGAAGTATTATTAAAACCAGTAGAAACCTCCATCTGCATAGAAGCTAAGATGAGACAAAATGATATTACATTTCCTAGATCATGGCTGCTTAATAAGATTTATGAACAAGAATAACCTACTCGCCTATGGCATATGTTACTCAATTGTTTTAAAAGAGAGTAAGACATTGAACTATGAAATTTTTCTAAAAAGAGACTTGAGTAATTGAAATTAGGCAAACTGGAACTTTAGGGAAAAGAAAGGCGTTGTTGTGTCTTAAATTGGTTTAAAACATAAAGTGTTATAACAAGCTTTATGGGAAGTGAGTTATAACGATTTTATGAAAAAGGGTTTTATCATTGGTTTTAATGTGGTAACTTGACTTTAAAAAGAGAAGTGTTTTGGTCTAAAAAGAAGGCATGGTATTGCCTTGATTTGGTTTTAAAAAGGAAAGTATGGAAGTTGTTTTGCTTTACTTGAAAGATGTAAGTCACTCTATTTGTATACTACGGGTATCGGGTGACTTTTATAAAAGGAATGGATCTCTTTAAAAGGAATTTAACGTACGTAGTACTTTAGGGTTAAAACCCGGACTTTGACATAAAATGAAAGTACCTTGAGTTATGTATAACTTGCCTATGCTTATTGTGAAACTTGCCTATGCTTGTTGTTGTGAAACTTGTCTATGCTTGTTGTGATAGCCTTTTTTGTGCAAGAATTGTGTTTCTATACTCTGCGTCTCGATGGAGGGCGGTGACTTGTTGAGAACTTATTGGGACGTCTGGCGGTGGAGAAATTCCGCAGATGCGCTCCTCTTGATAGTGTTATTTTTGCTAATCGCTTTGGACATCGACACGATCGTGGCGCGGGTATGCTTCCATTTTGATTCTTTGTCTGGTTGTTCCGCTTTGGACATCACGACCACGATCGTAGCGGGTATGTTTCCATTTTGGATTGTTGTCTATTGTTTCCATTTTGGATTGCTGTCTATTGTTTCCATTTTGGATTGCTGTCTTATTGTTTCCTTTTGGACATACTGACACGATGCGTAGCGCACGGGTATGCTTCCATTTCGATTGTTGTCTTGTTGTTTCCTTTTGGACATACTGACACGATGCGTAGCGCACGGGTATGCTTCCATTTTGGATTGTTAGTACGGCTTTGGCATCAGGTAGGACTTGGTGTTCAGGTATACTTTTTGGGGTTATCATATCATAGACTGCCGGCAGTGAGGAAGGTATTCCACGGGCATGATTGATGTTGCGGGCGTGAGACCCATAATTATATGTGTGTACTGTAGTTGGTTATCATACATGTCTCCTGCTTTATATAGACTATTATGATTTCATTTACGATATTCTGATTTCACATACTTGGTACTGTTATGACCTCCTTGGGCCGCGTTCATCTGCAGTAGAAATCGTCATTTGTCGATCCATTTTAGGATCACCTTTCGTCTTGGGAAGCAACGTTCCTTGGAGACTTATCTTTGGTATGTTACCACAGTCCGTAAGTTCTTGTACATTCGGGTATGGCGGGACCACTGTCGTCATAGTTGTTGTAAAATCTTAAGTGCATGCTTATTGTGGGCAGGGTTGTAAGGATTGTAACTGTTCAAATGTTTATATATATATGTTGTAAGGCAACCGTTTTGGTTGGCCTATTTTCCTTCATCTTGATCCATGTCTATTTGCATGTTTAAGTTTTTATTTCCGCTGGTTTTCTCTGATGTTGTATCACTAGGGTGCCCGGGGTAAGGCACCAGTCACGGGCCCGTGTTCGGGTCGTGACAAAAGTGGTATCAGAGCAGTTAGTCCTCGGAAAGTGTCTACAGACCGTGTCTAGTAGAGTCTTGATTATCGATGTGTTGTGCACCACATCTATAATCAGGAGGCTATAGGACATTTAGGATTGGTTTCCATTCTTCTCATTCTGAGATCGTGCCTTAGAGCTGTATTGTAAGTTGGACCCCTCGGCGTGCCGTTTTACGATTATGCCTCGCGTAAAACGGCACGGGCCCGAAGGCAAAGCGTGAGAGGAGATGCGAGTAGAAGCGGCGATCTACGAGACCACGATGCACACGAGCCTCCATCCACAATGGAAGCGAGAGGAGATGGGTTACAAGAGATGGCCCGATTAATGGCGAGTTGTGGCAGAACTTGAGGATAAAGGTGGGCCGGCAGTTCGATGCGCGATGGTTCACCCTAGATCGAGATAGTTGGAGGCTACGGGATTTTCGAGATGTAACACTTGAGTTTTATGGTTCGAGGCGGAGGATGATCGCGAGGAGTTCATCCGCAATTCTGGATCATGAGAGTGATCAAGGCATCGGAGACCAAGTCGGTGGTCTAGGTTCGCATCGGTGCGTGATACCGCAGCCGATCGTTTGATTCGTGGGAGCCGTCCCGGAGAGAATGCACTTCCCGCTTGGGACGAGTTCTCGAGGCATTTCTTGCACATTTCTTGCCTCCACGGATGAGGAGGGCTCGGGTAAACGAGTTTTGGTGTTGCGGCGAGCAGGCGCCGCAGTTCGGGAAGTACAATGTGAGTTCGACTCATTGGCGATGCGCCCGCATTAGTAGCTAGTATGGAGGATCGAGTGCCGGTATGTTCTGAGGCTCGATGATTACCTAGCGAGAGTTGTTAGGGTGTAGCTCTTCACCGGGCATGGACATTGCCGCGTGCGAGCTTATGCACTTGGAGGTGAGGCGGAGAAATCGGCGGAATGACCAAGGTCGCAGAAGAGGGCGAGCAGCGAGGTCATTTGGTGACTTTCGAGGCGGACCGCCTCGGCCAGACTAGTTATGCGCCTCCGCCCGATCTGAGTGGTCCTCCACAATCTTGAGCATCTGAGTATTCGGGAGGCGGTCGGGGCTCGAGGTTCAGATTTTGGAGAAGCGGTGTTAGCGGTGAAGCCACCCTACCTCGTTGTGACCGTGTGGTAGACTCGCGGTGGGAGTGTCGTGCTAGTCTGGGAGTTTGTTTTACATGCGGCCAGCGAGGCCATTTAGGGAAACATCCAGGCCGAGTATGGGTAGGATAGCATGACTACGAGATCGATTGCGGGTTCTTCACCTTCCTGGCTAGGCAGGATGTTCATACACCGGCGGGCCACGGTAGAGGTCGCGGTGGAAGTTCCCAGTTTTAGCGGTCCTTTGAACCGCCTATTTTCAGGTATATCCTTAACCCTCTAGAGTTTTGTATGTATTGATATTAATGATGTGTTTAGTGTTATGTCGGATAGCTTTGTGCTAAAATGTGATTTAGAAACCTGGTTAGTGAAAAAGGGTAAGCCTGGGGGTGTGAAAATGATGAATCTTAGAATATTACAGTTGAGACCTTAGATGTAAGGCCATCTTGAGTACAAGTTTTTGCGTGTGATGCTTGTCAGAACGTATAGGTATACGTGGAGTAATTGTGGGAAAAATTTCCTTGGGTAGTGTTAAATGGAAGTGGTAGCTTTCATGACCTGTATAGGTAAGATTGTTCCGGATCGGGGAACAAGAGTGTGATGCGTTAAGTGGGTCGGGTTGGGGCCATGTTGAGGGCCAACCCGCGGCCTGTTTCGAGATGGGGTCAGCTCTGGGTGGTCCCGCCAGGTGGTAGGGTCACGAGGGTGCTAGGCCCAAGTTTAGATGACCATCGTATGAGTTCGTGGATGTGTTCGACCAGAAGTAGATCGTGAAGGCCGGGAATGGTCTTAAGGGAGATAGCGGCTAGTAAGATGACCAAGTTTGGAGGTGGTGACTCCAAAGTTTTGGGAACTGAAGCGATGACAGAAGTGTGATACGTATACTAGAAGAGTTCCAAGTGTTCGAGAAGGGCACGACGAGTAAGGAAGGAAGAGAACGTGTGTTATTTCGTGGCTAGGCGTGGCGTTGACAACTTGTTAGAAGAAATTCATCGTTATCCGTCTTGAGAAGGAACATTCGGGACGAATGTTTCTAAGGAGGGGAGAATGTTATACCCCGTATTTCCAGTATGTGCGTGAGGCGTCGTATAACATTTGAGCCTTAAAGATTTGGCAAGTTCGAAATTTGGGAACAAGTGCGAAAGAATCATTTTTCGCGTAAACGTTTTACTAAACTTGCGAAGGAAAATTCGGCTATGTCATTTTAATTTTTGCGGATTTTTCCGAGAGGCGAAACATTTTGGACCAACGGGAGGTGACATGTGTCACCCTCACATTGGAAGCAAGTGGGCGGCAAAAGCGAAACAATGGCACGTTTTTGTGCCTTGGGTTAGGTAGGATATTTGTGCAAGTTGGTGTGGTAGATGGATAAGGTCCATGGTTGAAATCTAGCCCTACACTTGCCTTACACTTGGATGGATCTTGGCCATTGGTTGGCCTTTGCTTGACCTATAAATACCCCTCTAAGTTGAAGACTTTCTTCATCCAAAACTTGAGCAATCTTTCTAAGTCTCACAATACTCCCTCCCTCTTGATATTTCGTCCAAGGGCACCTCCCCCCCCTCTTTTGAAGCCTTGGCCGAGAGCTTTCCCACGAGCGAGGCTTGGCGAGAGGTACCCCACTGCCTAGTTGTTTTCGTATAATAACCCTTGTTGTGGTATAGAAATACTCTCCTAGTATTGTTATAATGCCCAAATACCTTGTAGTATTCCCAAGGTTACACTTATACAAAAGCCCAGAAAATACTATTATACTTTCTTTAGCCACTAAACGAAACCCTAAGGAAAATCTTCATTGATAGTTGAAGTATTTAAGTAGAAGTTGGTTAGAACTTCTAAGGGTTGTTTGGAGCGGATTGGAGCACTCGGAGTAGGAGCTAAGCGTTGCTCAGGAGCGACTTTAAACTCGGATAATTTTGGGCTCATCGAGGTAAATACTCACTTCTTATTGTAATTGGAAATTACATACTGTCGTAGTAGAAATGAATATAAGATTCATAGAAGAGAATTGAACTGTAATAGAAGGATATTACAGAATAGACTTGAACTGAAATCACATCAGAAGAATATAAGTAGAAGTTTAACTGTACTTACATAGGACTGTATTACAGTAGACTGATAACCTTTATTGGTTGAATGTTTTGCAAGTAGCATGTGCTACTTAGAAGGTGGACAAGGCTAGCCGGGTTATAAGCCGGGGCGTTTTGCTTATAGTCGATAATCGTCGCGGTATGTGATTCTTCCTATACTCTTGAGCATGATATTTTAAAGGAAGATATATATAGTACGACAATGTCTTTTGACTTAAGCCTGAATAATATATAGTACGGTAGACGTACGTGTGCTAATTGAACGTAGTTGTACGGCAATGTCTTTTGACTTAAGCCTGAATAATATATAGTACGGTAGACGTACGTGTGCTAATTGAACGTAGTTGTACAGCAATGTCTTTTGACTTAAGCCTGAATAATAAGAAACTTGAAGTATGTCACAAGAGTTAAGAAACCATTTTTGAAAGAAGAGTAACACTTGGTTTTAAAGGTTTTAAAAAGAGTTATACTAGCTTTATGGGGAGTTAGGTATAACGTCTTAAGAGAGGTAAAGAAAATGGTTTACTGATTTTAGAAGTTAAGAGACTTGATCTTATAAGATAAGAGACTTAACTTAAATGAATTAATATGAGTTTTGTGTGAAACCTCATTCGTGAGTAATGAGTACGTGGTTTTTAAAAGGAATAATGTTTTACTGATTTCGGAAATCAGAATGTGTATCGACAAACCACTGCAGCGTTAATAAAGGAAAATGTATTGAATAATGAAGTATTATTAAAACCAGTAGAAACCTCCATCTGCATAGAAGCTAAGATGAGACAAAATGATATTACATTTCCTAGATCATGGCTGCTTAATAAGATTTATGAACAAGAATAACCTACTCGCCTATGGCATATGTTACTCAATTGTTTTAAAAGAGAGTAAGACATTGAACTATGAAACTTTTCTAAAAAGAGACTTGAGTAATTGAAATTAGGCAAACTGGAACTTTAGGGAAAAGAAAGGCGTTGTTGTGTCTTAAATTGGTTTAAAACATAAAGTGTTATAACAAGCTTTATGGGAAGTGAGTTATAACGATTTTATGAAAAAAAGTTTTATCATTGGTTTTAATGTGGTAACTTGACTTTAAAAACAGAAGTGTTTTGGTCTAAAAAGAAGGCATGGTATTGCCTTGATTTGGTTTTAAAAAGGAAAGTATGGAAGTTGTTTTGCTTTACTTGAAAGATGTAAGTCACTCTATTTGTATACTACGGGTATCGGGTGACTTTTATAAAAGGAATGGATCTCTTTAAAAGGAATTTAACGTACGCAGTACTTTAGGATTAAAACCCGGACTTTGACATAAAATGAAAGTACCTTGAGTTATGTATAACTTGCCTATGCTTATTGTGAAACTTGCCTATGCTTGTTGTTATGAAACTTGCCTATGCTTGTTGTGATAGCCTTTGTTGTGCAAGAATTGTGTTTCTATACTACCGCGTCTCTCGATGGAGGGCCGACTGACTTGTTGAGAACTTATTGGGGCGTCTTGCGTGATGTGGAGAAATTCCACGGGTACGCTCCTCTTGATAGTGTTATTTTTGCTAATCGCTTTGGACATACTGACACGATGCGTAGCGCACGGGTATGCTTCCATTTTGATTGCTGTCTGGTTGTTCCGTTTTGGACATACTGACACGATGCGTAGCGCACGGGTATGTTTCCATTTTGGATTGTTGTCTATTGTTTCCATTTTGGATTGCTGTCTATTGTTTCCATTTTGGATTGCTGTCTTATTGTTTCCTTTTGGACATACTGACACGATGCGTAGCGCACGGGTATGCTTCCATTTCGATTGTTGTCTTGTTGTTTCCTTTTGGACATACTGACACGATGCGTAGCGCACAGGTATGCTTCCATTTTGGATTGTTAGTACGGCTTTGGCATCAGGTAGGACTTGGTGTTCAGGTATACTTTTTGGGGTTATCATATCATAGATCGCGGTGAGGAAGGTATTCCACGGGCATGATTGATGTTGCGGGCGTGAGACCCATAATTATATGTGTGTACTGTAGTTGGTTATCATACATGTCTCCTGCTTTATATAGACTATTATGATTTCATTTACAGTATTTATAGTTTCACATACTTGGTACCTGTTGTACTGACCTCCTTGGGTGCGTTCATCCGCAGTAGAAGTACATCGGTTGTCGATCCCCGCTTTAGGATCACCTTTCGTCTTGGGAAGCTCCGTTCCTTGGAGACTTATCTTTGGTATGTTACCCTGAGTCTGTAAGTTTTTGTACATTCAGGGGTATGGCGGGGCCCTGTCCCGTCATAGTTGTTGTAAAAATCTTAGAGTGCATGCCTTTATTGTGGCGGGGTTGTAAGGATTATGCTCGCTCAAATGTTTATATATATATGTTGTAAGGCAACCGTTTTGGTTGCCTATTTTCCTTCATCTTGATCCATGTCTATTTGCATTTTAAGTTTTTATTTCCACGCTTTCTCTCGATGTTGTATCACTAGGGTGCCGGTAAGGCACGATCACGGGCCCGGTTCGGTCGTGACAATGATGCGAGCCCTCCATACCCGAATGTAAAAATATCTACAACACGGGAGAGCCGCACCAAAAGTCGAGCCTCCGAGAAATGGGGCTCACGACACGAGTAAGGATCCTAAGAACGAGGATCTACCACCGCTTTCCGCCTGCGGCATGAACGGCCCAGAAGGTCGATAACAATGTACCAAGTATGTGAAATCGTAAAAATCGAAATGAAATCAAAGCATTTTAAAACCACTTACAAATACAACCAATTTAACAGAACATAGTGCGCGGATAAACAAGAGCAAAATAGATATAATGTAACGGTCTTTTCTAGGCGCTAATGATCGAAGCAAGGCCAATCGCCTATAGTATCATTATGCGAGCCTATTCTCGACTCATGATCGCATAGACCACCTAGGTCCTCATGAGGTATTCCTCGCATTTGGGGTAGCTAACCCTCGGCATCAACCTGGACTCAAGTCGCATAGTCACTGTGACGCGTGAGGTATTCCTCGCGTCGGGTAACACCGAGTGATCATCCCGAACTCCGCGACTCGCGCATAGGTCACACGCACCGCATGAGGTATTCCTCGCATCGGGGGCGGCTAACCCTCGACTTAACAAGTCAGGGGGGTAAGTGATATAATATTAGCATAACTGCTTATCGTTAAACAACAGAAGCACAACAAGGGAACCCCCTTTACACAAACGTTACAAGACACTAACATACGTAGCATCATAATATGTCTACTTATCAAACCAACTTACCACACCTTCAGAAATCATTTATAAGGCTTTTATAAACAAACAAGTAAACCATTTCCTCTTATCTTTCTTAAGTCGTTATACCTAACTTCCCATAAAGCTAGTATAACACTTAAGCTCGTTGAAAAACCAAGTATTACTTTTCTTTCAAAAATGATTCATAACTCTTTTTGAAATACTTCCAGATTCTTATTATTTAAAACTCAAGTCAAAAGACATCAGAGTAAAACCAATTTTAGTTAACACACGTACGTCTACCGTACTATATATATATCAAAAATATCATGCTCAAGAGGATAGGAAGAATCACATACCTCTGGCGAAATCCACCGCCAAGTCGAATATGTCGCGTGAGTATCAACCTATAATAGTCAAATACGTCTATCAACGTCTAGACTACTGCAGAATATTCTAAGCGGAGGGTTCTCTATTCTACGGAAAATTGGGCAGCATTTCCCTACGCCAAACTACATAAGTCTCAGAATACATCCCATGTAAGTGAGTTCAATTCTCTTCTTTTATACCATCCTTCTATATAACTTATACTTAATTCTAAACTACTACGATATGTAATCTCCAATTACAATAGAAGGACAAAGATATTTACCT
This sequence comes from Przewalskia tangutica, assembly GCA_029844215.1. NCBI lineage: Eukaryota > Viridiplantae > Streptophyta > Magnoliopsida > Solanales > Solanaceae > Przewalskia > Przewalskia tangutica. The sequence goes on from CM056721.1 coordinate 93,845,763, forward strand.
CGATAAGCCCAAAATTATCCAAGATTATATGTCGATCCTGAGCAACGTTTAGCTCCTATTTTGCACGCTCCGATAGCTCCAAGAAACCCTCAGAAGTTTCTAAACAACTTCTACTTAATACTTCAACCAACTATGAAGATTTTCCTTAGGGTTTTGTTTTGTGACTAAAGGATATAAAGTAGTATTTCCGGGCTTTTAGTATAGAGGTAACTTAGGAAAATTACAAGGGTTTTAGGCTAAGGTATTTTGTCATAGTAACAATACTAGAAGACAACTTTTCTACCAAGGGGGGGGGGGGGACTTGTTTCGGACGAGAGCTAGGGAAAGGGGGGGTGTTTGGACGAGAACTAGCAACTAAGGGGGAAGGATTTTGTGACTTGGAAATGTTAAGTGAATGAAGAAGTATTGCACTAGAGGGGGGTATTTATAGAACCTTCAATGGCCAAGATTAAAGCAAGTGGAGGGTGTAGATTAGATAGCTTGTGTGAGTGGAGTCTTCCACCAAGTGTCCACCACAACATTGGGACATATGTCCACCACAACATTGGGACATATGTCCACCACAACAATGAGCCATGTGGCCATCCACTTGCTCAAGAAAACCGTCCAACAAGGCCTCCCCCACTTGCCCACAAAAAAACGTCCACCTACTCCCACTATCCCAAAGAAATATCTTGCAAGACTTGACTTATTGACTTGGCCACTTGCCCACCATTTTCGTCCAACCAATGCCACCTAAGGGTGACATATGTCGCCCTCCTATTGGTCCAAAATATTTCATCTCTCGAAAAAATCCGAAATCGGTTAAAATATTAAAAGCGTAAAATTTCCTTCACAAGGTTCGGAATCTTTTCCGTTGGAAGTTCACATTTCCATCCTTAACCTAATTAGGGTTTATACACACATGCGTATGTCCTCACATACATACCACAGGCTGGGTATAACACTGCAGGCGGGGCCATGTGAGGAGAGAATGTCCTAGTATGAGGATACAGTGGGATAACTCACCCGCAGTCGATTCAGTTGGTGGTTCGGAGAGGAAGGGGTGTTAGCCAGAGGAGGCCACCCCCACCTCGGTGTGGCCGATGTGGTAGGTGTCATTGTGGGGAGTGTCGTGCTACTTCGACAGTTTGTTATGCTTGCGGACAGCAGGGCCATTTTGCGAGAAATTGTCCAACCAGAGGTGGCGCGGATGTTACGACTCATCCTTCGGGAGTAGTGGCTGGTTCATCACCTTCTATAACTATGCGCCCAGCAGAGCAGAATTTTGATTAAGAGCGACAAAGGGAAGTGAAGCAGTAGTTGCAGGTATATCCTTAACCCTCTAGAGACTAGTATGCGTGATATGATGACCTAATGTTAAGTGTTATGTTGGGATAAGCACTGTGTAAAATTGTGATTTAGAGAACATGGTTAGTTGAAAAGGTAAGTTTAGGGGCAGGGAAATTATGAGCCTTAGAATTTATAACAGTTGAGACCGAGATCTTAGATGTAAGGCCGTCTTGAGTAAAAGATTTTACGGTTAGTCTTTGTCGGAGTGCATAGTATACGTGGAGTATTTGTGTGATAAATCCATGGGTAGTTTGAGATAGAAGTGGTAGCTTTCATGACCTGAATATTGAGATTGTTCCGGACCGGGAACAAGAGTTTAGTACGAAGTGGGTCGGGTTGAGGCCATATCGCGGGTCAACCCGTAGCCCGGAATGTGGTGGGGTCAGTTTGAGGTAGTCCCGCTAGATGAGAGGGTCACAAGGGTGTTAGGCCCAGGTTTAGGTAACCATCGTACGAGTTCGGGGATGCGTTCGACCAGTAGTCGGGACGATGAGGTCAGCCCATCTTGTCTTTCAGTCAGGATTGTTTACTCGGCGGAGGGTTAGGTGAGATGTTTTATATCAGGAAGGTTGTAAGGCTGCACGGGGTTCCTACTTTTATTTTATGACGGTGGGGCCCGGTTACGGTTTTCTCTTTTTTTGGAGGTTTTACCAAAGGGATAGGAACTGGTGAGTCTCGATTGCATTCACCTCTGCCGACGGACAAGCAATGTACTCCGGATATTTGAGGATAGGTTACGGGCCGGTGTTTTGATTTCAAGGGAGTGGTGAGGATTATTTGCCTCGTGTTGAGTAGGTATTATAATAGCTACCATTTCAGTGTTCGAATGGAGCCTTACGAAGCCTTGTATGGGCGGAAGTATAGGTTACCGGTCGATTGGTTCGATGTTGGCAAGGTTCAGATAGTTGGTCCATACTTGATTCAGCAGAATGAGGATAAGGCGAAGCTTATCCAGAGGAGGTTATTAGCAGCTCAGAATCAACAGAAGTCTTGCGGATAATCGGCATCAACACTTGGAGTTCAGGTTGACGGTGGGCCTTCAAGGTACCACCGGAAGAGTGTGAAGAGATTTGGAAAGCAAGGAAACTTAGCGAGGTACTTTGGGCCTTTTCGGATCGTTTGTAGAATAGGCGGGTTGCCTATAAGTTAGTTGTCGTCCGACTTGAGGAAGCGACGTCCGTCTTTCATGTTGCTACGATTCGGAAGAGTATCTAAATTCATCCAGAGTGTTCCCAATTAATGACGACCAAGTTGAGGATAGTAACCGAGATGTTAAAATCAAGCAATGACGAAATGTGATACATATATTAGGAACAGTTCGAGTGTGCGAGAGTACGATGAGTAAGAAAAGAGGCGAAGATGTGTTAAGCGGATGGAAGTATTCTTTTATAAGTAAGGATGTGAAGAAAGTATCCTTTGGACCATGGGTGGAGCTAATAGTGTTGTATACGCTTTAGAGATGATTCTTTCGGCTCGGATATGAGTTTTTGCGTCACGTTGTATTGTGGCCATGAGTGGCATAATTGGTTTCGTTAGTATAAAGGAAGACTATCTAACACAGTATGTTTTGAGACTTAGAAGGAACATTCGGACGAATGTTTCTAAGAGAGAATGTTATGCCCCGTAGTTCCGGAGTATGTATGTGAGGACGTACGTACAATGTATACTCCCTAATTAGGGTAAGATTGATAGAATTGTTTTCCGACGAAAATTATTCCGAACCTTGTGAAGGGAATTTTACGTTTTCAATAATATTTTTACGATTATGGAATTGTTCCGAAAGATAAAATATTTTGGACCAATAGGAGGGCGACAAGTGTCACCCCTAGATTGGGCCATGTGGGACGAAATTGAGTGGACAAGTAGGCAAGACATGTGGCCAAAAGTCTTGCATGGCTAGTCTTGGCTTGGATGAATTTGGCTAAGTTTAGTGGGCAAGTCTTGCATGGTCAAGGTCTTGCATGGCTTTAGTAAGACAAGTGTGGGAAGGAACCTTCACTTATGATCTCTACCTTACACATGTGTTAATACCAACCCTTGGTTATGCTATATAAACCCCCTTAGTGGATGAAAATCAGCCACACTTAACATATTACAAGACTTGAAAAACATTTCCTCTCCCTCCTTCTATGTTGCTCTCGTCGAACCAGCCCCTCCCCTAACCAAATGTTGTCCAAAAATTCTTAAACTTATAAGTGTTCTTCCTTAATGTGTTAGGAAGATTATTAACCAAGATTTAGATAAGATTTCACACCTCTAGCCTCAAAAACCTTCCCTTGGCCGAGAGTAGGCAGATTTTCGAAACTGTTTTGGGCAGATTTTTTAGTCAAGTTTGGAAGGGAATATCTCCTAGCATATAAGGAGTTTTTGGGTGTTAAGCGTAAAATGAAGTTCGTCGAGTCTAGTTTCCAACGCAACCAACCACTCGTCGATAGGACACTGGAGTAGAGAGTTATCGACGTTGCAAGTTCGGTGTGAAGCGAGAGCTAAAAATCTGGACAGTCACGTTTTTGGGCTATCTTGAGGTAATGAACCTTAACCTCCTTGTGAAGTTGATTTATTATGTATATATGGATATTATACATATATTGGAGGTATATTATGGACTATAAGATATAAAGAAAGATTTGGATCTTGCTAAGAAGTTAACAACAAAGAAACTATAACTTATATAAAGATTGGAATATAAGTTGAAGGACTAATGAAGTAATTGGATAAGTATTATTGTAAAAGTTGGCCAAGGACCCCAACTTAAGGACCGTATCTACTTTGGACTTTTTACTTTGGACTTCTTTACTTATTGTTATTATGAAGGGAGATAGTAAACCGCGTTACCGTTTGGGTGTGTTATCCTCTTCTTTTACTTATTGTTGTTATGAAGGGAGATAGTAAACCGTGTTACCGTTTGGGCGTGTTATCCTCTTCTTTTACTTATTGTTATTATGAAGGGAGATAGTAAACCGCGTTACCGTTTGGGCGTGTTATCCCCTTCTTTACTTATTATTATTATGAAGGAGAGATTGTTAATCGCGTTCCGTTTGGGCGTGTTATCCCCTTCTTTAGTTATTATTGTTATGAAGGAGAGATTGTTAATCGCGTTCCGTTTGGGCGTGTTATCCCCTTCTTTAGATTTCAGTATTATTGCACCTTAATTATAGTAGGTTAATCACGGTTATCGGGCCTTGGAAAAGGTGGGAAATTGAGTAGAAACGGGGGAGGTGCTGCCGAATTTTCCGTAGGATATGGAACTTGTTCTTAGAAACATCCTACGAAGAGATCTAGAGGTTAATGGGCGATTCGTGGCCATTATAGGTGGAAGTACAACGAGTAGCGTATTCTACTTGAAGGGTGGAAAAGGCTAGCAAGGTTATAGTAATTGGGAGCGTTTTGCTAATAGTCGATAATCGTCGCGAGGTATGTGAACCTCTTCCTATCTCTTCTAGCATGATTATTTTAAACTATGTAGTACGGTAGACGTACGTGTGCTAAACGAATTTGGTTGGGTTAAAACATAAAGTGTTATAATGGCTTTATGGGAAGTTAATTATAACAACTTTATGTAGGTAAAGGAATGGTTTATTGATTTTTTTTAAAAGATAAGAGACTTGACTTATATTTGACTTGGTTGATATGTGAAGAACTTGAATTGTGTGGAAAGTTGTGAAACCTCATTCGTGAGTAATGAGTACTTGGTTTCGAATAATAATGTTATATTTCGGAAACGAGAATAAGTATCGAACAAACCACTGCAGCGTTAATAAAGGAAAAAGTAACGACAATTAATTATATTGAGTAATGAGTACTTGGTTTCGAATAATAATGTTATATTGATTTCGGAAATGAGAATAAGTATCGAACAACCCACTGCAGCGTTAATAAAGGAAAATATATTGACAAATAATTAATATTATTAAAACAAGTAGAAACCTCCATCTGCATAGAAGCTAAGATAAGACAAAATTGTATTACATTTCCTAGATCACGGTTGCTTTAATAAGGTCATTAATAACAAGAAAAGAGACTTGAGTAATTGAAGTGTTTTGGTTTAAAAGAAAGGCATGGTTTTGTCTTAAATTGATTTAAAAAGAAGGTATGGAAATTGTTTTGGATTTACTTAAAATGATGGTTACACTATTTGATACTACGGGTATCATGTGACCTTTGTAAAAGAAATGGATCTTTTGAAAGAACTAAAGTACGTAGTACTTTAGGGTTAAAACCCGGATGGTTGGCATAAAATGAGAGTACTTGAGTTTATACAAATGGTGAATCAATTTACATGTTAATGATCTAAGAGTATGTTGAACTTGTCTATGCTAGTTGTGATAGCGTTTGTTGTGCAAGCATTGCATTTTTATACCACCGCGTCTCTCGATGGAGGGCCGGCTGACTTGTTGTGAACTTGTATTGGACGTACCGGCAGTGACGGCGGATTCCACGGGTAGGCTTCCGTTGTGATTGATCTTGGCCAGGCTTATACGATGAGGATTTCGGCACGCGGCGGGATGCGCGTTAGATGCCCGCACGTTTCATTACTCCATAGCCATGCTTATACGATGAGGATTAGGGCATGCGACCATGTTATATTTTTACTCCATGGGCTAGCTCCCCGTGAAGACATGTACCCACGATGAGGGATTCCGGGGGCATGTTATATTATTATTCCATGGGCTAGCTCCCCATGAAGACCTGCACCTACGATGAGGGATTCCGAGGGCACGTTATGGCCATGCTTATACGATGAGGGATTCCGGGGCATGCGGCCGCGTTATATATATATATATATGTATTGTATATGTGTACGCCGACAGTGAGGTAGGATGCCACGGTCGCGTCACCTGATTATATGTTACATCATGTACTGCCGGCAGTGAGGAAGGAATTCCACGGGCACGATTGATATTGTGGGCATGAGACCCATGGTTATATTTGAGCGATGACTTGAGGGCGTGAGTCCCTGACTTGACATGGCTACATATCAGTATATCGTAAATTGTTTATCATATATGTCTCTGTTTCATATAGACTACTATGATTTTATTTACGATATTTTGATTTCACATACTCAACTGCTGTTATCGACCTCGCCCGGGCCGCGTTCATCTGCGCAGGTTGAGGTACGTAGCTTGCTGATCCGCACTCTTAGGATCACTGTTCAGTTCTTGGAAAGCTCCATTTCTCCGGAGGCTTTGTCTTTGGTATAGTCCCCTGTCATTGTAGGTACTTGTACATTCAGGGGTATGGCGGGGCCCTGTCCCGTCATAGTTGTGGTTACATTCTTAGAGGTCTGTAGTACTGTTGTGGGCAGGGTTCGTAAAGGATGTAACTGTTCAAGTTTTGGTTTATATATACATGCCGAAAGGCGACATTTTCTTGGTTAGACTGTTCTTACTCTTTATTGTTTCATGTCTTGTTTTTATATTCCGCTGGTTACTCTGATGTATATCTACTTGGGTGCCCGGGTAAGGCACCAGTCACGGGCCCGGGATCGGGTCGTGACAATAGGCATTTAGTTTGAGATTTTCATTGTTTTTCTTATAAGTGTTATTTCAATTAGCTTTATTTCCAATAAAAGCATTTCAATACAATTGCTTGGGTACATCTAACATGACTTTGCATATATGATGCTTAGACCTACCTCTGGCATAATAGAGGCCCCTTGCATATTAGGACGCAGATTAATCTACTCTATTTTTGAAGTTCATTGTATGCCCCCATATGTTCTTCTATTTATGTTGATGCTAACACATGTTTCACATAAAAGGGATTTTGTTGTATTACTCCCCTCCTCGACTGTTTTGTGTTGGCAAGCACTAACATCCATATTTCACAAGATCCAAAGCACGAGCAACAAAAATGAATGATTCAGGGGTAAACGAACAAGACGGTTTGGGACTCATTGCCATTCAACGAGAGGGACCAGAAACATCAGAAAGGGGTAATGCCACATCTTCCGACGAATACCTCACCCAAGTACTGCAACAAATGGCGGTCATGCAAGCGAAAATGGATCGACTCTGAGACATCACTAAGCTATCCATAAGCATCAATGCACAGCTACCCATACTTCCAAATTCACCGTCTTTTTGACGCCCTCCCCAACACCCAACAAATAACCCGCATCCCACCAATCCATAACACAACAACACACCTCCTCCTAACCCACAAACCGCAAATAAACCTAACCCATACATGCCTCAACCCCAGATTATACAAACCGCCCCGACCACCCAAGACAACCAACCTTCCCAACCCGCGCCAATGACATACCACAACAAACAATACGGACCACCCATATATGTGACCCATACCCCACATCTCAACACACCCATACCAATACCTTCCCCGGAGTTTGTTCAGTATGAAGAGATGGAGAAAAGAACAAGAACCGGGACAGATGAAAACATGGCTAGAGAAATCCACGATTTGAAGGAAGCCTTTAAGAGCCTTCAGGCGAACAAGGGTCATGAAGGATTAGAGTACGAGGACTTATGCATGCATCCCGACGTCGAGCTACCCGTCGGATATAAAGTACCAAAGTTTGACATGTTTGATGGCAAAGGTAATCCTTGTGCACATTTGAGGTCCTACTGCGACAAGTTAATGGGTGTGGAAAGGGATCAGTCGATCATCATGAAGTTGTTTATTAGGAGCTTGACTGGAGAAGCCTTGGACTGGTACACTAGCCAGGATCCAAGAAAATGGCGTAGTTGGGGGGCGATGACACAAGACTTTGTAGACAGATTCAGATTTAATACTGAAAACGTCCTGGATAGATTCTACCTCATGGAATTGGAGAAAAAGTCACAGAGGCTTTTAGGGAATATGCGATGAGGTGGAGGTCTGAAGCAACGAAGGTCCAGCCGCCTATGACAGAAAGTGAAATGACAACACTATTTGTACAATCCCTGAAGGACCCCACGTACTATCAGAGGTTGATCAGCGTCATTGGGCGTAATTTTTCTGAAGTAGTAAAGATTGGAGATTTTATGCAAGGGGGAATTAAAACAGGTAGAATCACGAATCTGGCTGCTTTGCAAGCAACAAGCAAAGCGATACAATCAGAATCAATCGGATGAATGAATAAGAAGAAAAAGGATGGAGCAGCCCCTATCATAACGGTACAACAACACAAACCATACCAACCCCAAACATACCAAACCCCTACGTACCAAAGTCCGACGTTCCAAAATCCTTTCTATGATCACTTTAGCCAAAATCCTCCCACGTACTATCAACCTTCACCCGTCTCATACCCTGTCTACACCACCCAGCCAATATACAGTCCGCCACGGGCGTTCGCCCACACAAATACCTCACAATACCGACCAACATACCCACCCCCACAATAATAACACGCACAAAACACACCCAGACCCTGAACCAATACCGAGAAGAAGCCCACAAAACCATACACCCCGTTGGCCGAACCATATTCCCAACTATATGAATGACTGAGAGTCGCTGGTTTTATACAGCCGATCCCAGGGCGAACTCCCAATCCACTCCCACCATGGCATGATGAGAATAAGCATTGTGCATACCACTCTAGAGCATGCGGACACGATACAGATAGTTGCTATGCTTTGAAAAACAGAATTGATGAGCTAATCAAAAAAGGAGCTATTCAGTTGAAAGAACCTTCCCCTAATGTCAACAACAATCCCTTGCCAAATCACGACAATGCTGGCGTACACATGATCACCCTTGATGATGGGTACGATATGAAAGGGACTATTGTGCCAATCAAAGAGAAAGAGACAGGGTGATCTTCAGCCCACATTGCTCATGTGATTACAACCAAGGTTAGGGCGTCGTTGGAAGTAGAGTTGAGCCATCATAAGCCTCTAATGTCAGCCTTAGTACCAGGTTGGAGCCACTCGATCAAACAACAGAATGAGGGTAAATAGAAACAGGTGGTAGAAGTTGCTGCGGCGGGGGTGACGAGGTCCGGACAACGTTACGCATCTGTAGAAGTATCGCGGAAGGTGCCCCAGAAAAAAACTGTGACCGAACCAGAAGTAGAGGAATTTTGGAGAAGAATGCCTACAAGAGACTATTCCATTGTAGAACAGTTGAGTAAAACACCAGCATAAATTTCTCTATTGTCACTGTTGGTGAATTCCGTGAACCACCGGATCTCTTTGATAGAGGTTCTGAAAGAGGCTCATGTGCCAGCCGAGACTACCGATGAAAACTTCTCAGCATTGATCGGGCAAATTAAAGATGTGCAAAAGATAATCTTCCATGAGAATGAGTTACCTCCTGAGGGTCGTGGACACAATAAGGCGTTAAACATAACAGTCAGGTGTGCGAATAAGTTTATCTCTCGAGTTTTGATCGATGGAGGGTCATCTGTTAATGTATGCCTGTTGGATACTCTTCGAACTTTAGGAGTCGACATTGGGGAACTCCGTGAGAGCTACATGAGGGTAAAAGGTTTCGATGGGACCCTGAGGAGCGTCGCAGGCGAGATTGACTTGACACTGCAGATTGGACCCGCAGAGTTCGTGATAGAATTACAGGTATTGGACATATCCATATGCTATAATTTATTACTTGGGAGGCCTTGGATCCACGTGGTCGGAGCCATCCCTTCCACTTTACATCAAGTCTTGAAATTCATCTGGAATCATCATGAAGTTGTGGTTGAGGGCGACAAGGACAACACTGCTAACACCAAAGGGGCAATTCCAGTCATCGAGAGTATGGAAAGGCTAGATGGGTCTGTTTACCATATGAACAAGATCGTAGACGTTAGCAAGGCTAAACGAATGTGACTACCCCGCACTCCTAAAATGGTGGCCCGAGAGATGCTAAGAAATGGTTTCGAGCCAGGTCGAGGACTTGGACCAAAATTAGGAGGGATCACAGAGCCGATTCACCTGCCAGAGAAGAAGGACACTTTTGGCCTCGGATATCAGCCCACTACCGAGGAGATGTTGTTATTTGATCACAGAAGGAAGGATGAGTCTCATCTACCAAGACCTGTTCTGCCCCTGAATCATTCATTTGCCAAAGCATACATTGCTCAACTACCAGAAGAGGAGGATGCAGACAATCTCGCGGAGGGACTTCAGGGCCTTTTCATTTCTGAGGAGGAAGCAGAGTGTCATGCGATTTTGGAAGACTACACAGATGACCAGACCATTTAGAGTGCAGAGCCAGGAGATGTCTTGAGCAATTGTACATGTACCCCAACGCTGTTTTTTCACGAGTTTGGGTAGAATTAATATTAGTCGCTCTCAAACAATTCAATTCATATTTTTAATCTGAATTGTGGGAACACATTTTTTATGAGCTTATTTCCCTTTTGAAGTTTTAATAACAAATTATGTTTTAATCAACGTTCGTTATTCCCTTTCTTTTAGTATACAAAATAATATACTTGTCGATAATGAAAATGTGACATGTCATGAAACAAGCGAACAAAGTCAGAATCGCGAAAATAATCCAACAGAACCCGAAGGAAGTTTTCCATAAGAAGAATTAACTGAATAGCTAGGAAAGTTCGAGGATAAATCGAAACCAAATCTGGACGAAACGAAAACAGTGAACCTATGAGATGATAAAGTCGTTAAGGAGACGAGGATCAGCGTCCACTTGAATGACGTACAGAAAGAAGATTTGGTGGCCCTATTGAAGCAGTATGTTGACATATTCGCTTGGTCTTATGATGATATGCCAGGTCTAAGCACGGACATCGTTTCTCATAAGTTGCCCATTGAGCCATCCTGCCGTCCAGTGAAGCAAAAACCGAGGAAAATCAAGTCGGATCAGAGTTTGAAAGTCAAGGATGAGATCTCCAAACAATTGGACGCAAAGGTTATTCGGGTAGCAAGGTACCCTACTTGGTTAGCCAATATTGTACCAGTAACAAAGAAGGATGGTAAGATACGAGTTTGTGTCGATTACATGGATCTCAACAAGGCAAGCCCTAAAGATGATTTTCCCCTTCCGAACATTCATATACTCATCGAAAATTGTGCGAAGCATGAGTTGCAGTCATTTGTCGATTGTTTCGCTGGGTACCATCAGATCTTAATGAACGAAGAAGATGCAGAGAAGACCGCGTTCACCACTCCGTGGGGGGTATATTATTATCGAGTCATGTCGTTTGGACTTAAAAAAGCAGGTGCTACTTACATGAGAGCCATGACTACCATTTTTCATGACATGATCCATAAGGAAATTGAAGTCTATGTGGATGACGTCATCATCAAGTCACGGAGGGCTACAGACCATTTGGTCCATTTGAAGAAGTTTTTTGAGCGGTTGAGGCAATATAACCTGAAGTTGAATCTGGAAAAATGTGCCTTCGGCGTTCCAGCGGGAAAATTATTGGGTTTCATCGTGAGCAGAAGGGAAATAGAGTTGGATCCTTCGAATATAAAGACCATTAAGGGACTACCTCCTTCGAAAAGTCGCAAAGAAGTGATGAGTTTTCTCGGTCGTTTGAATTATATCAGCAGGTTCATAGCACAATCAACAGTGATATGCGAACCAATATTCAAGTTACTAAAGAAGAACGCTGCCACTAAGTGGACAATGGAGTGCCAACAAGCCTTTGATAAAATCAAAGAGTATCTGTCAAATCCGCCGGTCTTGGTGCCTCCAGAACCCGGGAGGCCTTTGCTGTTATACTTATCCGTATTGGAAGATGCGTTCGGATATGTGTTGGGGCAACATGATGAGACGGGAAGGAAGGAACAAGCAATATACTACTTGAGTAAAAGGTTCACGCCTTATGAAGCTCGTTACACAATGCTGGAACGCACCTGCTGCGCCTTGACTTGGGTCGCACAAAAATTCAGACACTATTTATCTGCATACACCACCTACCTCATTTCGAGGATGGACCCACTCAAGTATATCTTTCAGAAGCCCATGTCTACTGGAAAACTTGCAAAATGGCAGATCCTTTTAAGTGAATTCGACATCGTATATATCACCCAAAAGGCAGTCAAGGGGCAAGCGTTTGCAGATCTGTCACGACCCGAACCCGGGCCCGTGACTGGTGCCTTACCCCGGGCACCCAAGTAGACATACATCAGAGTAATCAGCGGAACATAAAGACAATACATGAAACCAGTGTAATAAGACAGTGAAATAAGACGACAGGCTAACCAAAAACGGTTGCCTTCAGTATATATATATAAATAGCAACTTTTTCAACATGAACAATTTAATCCTTTTTACAAACCACCCGCCACAACAGATTTCTGCACTCTAAGAATGATACGACAACAATGGCGGACAGGGCCCCGCCAAACCCCCGAATGTAAACACTTACGACGGCGGGGACTATACCATCGATAAGCCTCGAGAAACGAGCTTCCCAACGCAAATCGCGACCACGAGCTAGGATCAACGATCGTGTACCTCAACTGCGGCATTAACGCAGCCTCGGGCGAGGTCGAAGATAACAAAATTTAGTATGTGAAACTAAAAATCAGTAAATGAAATCATAATAGCCTATAAAGCGAGAGACATGTATGATAACCAAACTACGATTCACAATACATAAGCGATATGTCAAGTCGTGACTCACGCCTCAAAGTCATCACTGAATATAACTATGGGTCTCAAGCCCATAACATCAATCATGCCGTGGAATACCTTCCTCACCGGCGATCTATGATAGAAAAGCACGAGGAATACATGAACACGTGTCCCACTGTGTCCAAATAAAGCGATGCGAGGTAAATGCGAAGGCATAGCCGACTACTAACACCACAATACTAACAAGGTCATAAATCAGTATCATGATATATCTGTCTAGCATCACATGATCAAAGCCGGTCACTCGCCTGCAGATCAAATGTGCGCGTCTAGCCTCGAACTTCCGCACTCCGCATAGGCCAACCTCATAGGCCCGCATGAGGTATAACCCGCATCGAGGGTAGCTACTCCGGCGTCGCCCCGACTCGCGATCGCATGGCCACATGTAGACCGCATGACCATAAAGGCCGCACACTAACCCGGAACTCCGTAGTTCCGCATGGATCCCCGACCCGCATGAGGTATTCTCGAATCATGGTCCTGCATCACCTGAGTCTACCCCGCGTGGAGGCGCAACCTCCGAAATAAGTCAAGGTGGTGGTACAATACCAACATAACGGCTGATAGTCAAACAACTTTAAGCACAGTCGAGGGGAAAACCCCTTTACACTAACATCACAAGATACTAACACACATAGCATCCTAGCATGTTTACTTATCAATCAACAAGAAAGTATTACAAGGCTATCACAAACCAACACAATCAAGTTATACACACAAGGTACTTTCTACTATATGTCAACAAGTTCGGGTTTTTATCCCCCAAAGTACTTCATATATTAAATCTTTAAAAGATACGTTACTTTCACAAAAGTCACACAATACCCGTAGTTATGTGAGAATAGAGTGATTATCCTTTTAAGTAAACCAAAACACTTACCTTTGTAAAATCAAGTAACGACATTATTTTCCAAAGCGTCAAGTTTGCCTAATTTCAAATGTTCACGTTTCTTATTTTAGAAAGGTTTCGTAGTTCATAGTCTTATTCATTTAAGAATATAATTCTCTTTTAAACTATATGAGAAACATAAGTCTTATATGTGAGTAGGATATTCTTGTTTATAACAATCTTATTACAAAGACCATGATCTAGAAATATCATTTTGTCTCATCTTAGCTTCATGCAGATGGAAGTTTCTACTGGTTTTAATAATACTTAATCACAAAACATTTCCTTTTATTAACGCTGCGATGGTTTGTCGATACACATTCGATTTCCAAATCGAAGAAACATTCTTAAGCCGTTATACCTAACTTCCCATAAAGCTAGTATAACTCTTAAGTTTTCAAAACCAAGTATTACTTCTTCTTTCAAAATGATTCAAAAATCTTTTGAAATACTTCAAGTTCTTTATTAACACATAACAAGCCAGTTATAGTTCAAACCAGTTACCTTTTAAAAACCACAAGTATCTTCTTACCAACATAAAGCTGTTATAACCAACTTCCCATAAAGCCGTTATAACACTTTATGTTTTAAACCAATCAAATACATTTAGCACGTATCGTCACCGTACTACATAGTTCACACATATCATGCTAGAAGAGATAGGAAGAGGTTCACATACCTCGCGACGAGTATCGACTAAAAGCAAAACGCTCCAAGTACTTCCAAACGTCGGCTACTCCTTAAGCCAAGTAGATCGCGCCACACGTAGTACTTCAACCTATAAGGCCACAAGGCTTATTAACATTTAGGTCTAATCGTAGAATATTCTAAATAAAATTCGCGACCTCCCCCACAACAGTAAATCTCCTCTCTATCGAGGCTACCAAGCCAACCGGGGTTATACATCTAACCCCAACGGTACAATTCTACTCACGATACTACTACACAAGTCTCAGAATGTCACCTATGTAATTACTGATTCGGATTCTTCTTTAAATTGTGCTTAAGTCGCAAGACATTGCGTAAGTTTTATTCGAGCTTAAGTCGCAAGACATTGCCGATAACTATGTTCGACTATATATAGCATACTTCAACTATATAATCTAACAACATGTAATTTCCAATTACAATAGAGGGTCAAGATATGTACCTCGATACGCCCATACGTATCCAAGTATAAAGTCGATCCTGGGCAATCGTTTAGCTCCACCTCCGAGCGCTCCAACCCGCTCTAAACCACCCTTAGAAGTTCTAACCAACTTATACACAAAACTCCAAACGGACTATGGAGATTTTCCTGTGGTTTCGGTTTTGTGACAGACGGGAAGTATAATAGTATTTCGGGCTTTCAGATAGGTATAACCTTAGAATACTACAAGGTATACTACTAAGGTAATTTGGGCATTATAACAATACTTTTGAGAGTATTTCTACCAAGAGAGGGTATTATACTAAAGCAACTAGGCTAGGGGTACCCACTAGCACCCGGAGTGGGTGGCTACCCCTCGCCTACCCCACTGTGGGAACTCTCGGCCAAGGGGAGGGCTCTCGCCAAGACACTACACTGGGGAGGAAGAAGCTTTCAAGACTTAGGCAATTTGTGGATGAATTAGTCTTCAAAGGGGTATTTATAGGTCTAGCAAAGGCCAACCAATGGCCAAGATCTTGCCAAGTGCAAGGCAAGTGTAGGGCCAAGATCTTGCCAAGTGCACCTTAACCAACTACACACAAAATATCCTACCAACTACTTGACAAAATAGTCACCAATTCGTCCACTCTACCGCCGCTGATGAGAGGGTGCCAAGTGGCGCCCTCTTGTTGGTCCAAAATGTTTCGCCTCTGAAAAATCCGCAAAAATTAAAAATGACATAGCCGGAAATTCCCTACGAAAGTCGTGAAAACGTTTCGAAAAACGACTCTAATCGGGTGTTGTGAACAAATAAATTTCGCCAAGCCTAATTCTCAAGTTCAAATTTTCTACGCACGCCCCACGCATACTGCGAAATACGGTATAACATTCTCCTCTTAGAAACATTCGTCGAATGTTCCTTCTAAGTCTCAAAACAACGTGCGCCAGTATAGTCTTCACTACCATACTTACGAAACAATCCTGCCACAATGGCCACAGAAACAACTGCGCAAAATACTTACATCCAAGTCCACGAGGAATCACCTCTAACATCACCACAAACACCTCTCTCCGGGGTCTAAAATATACTTCTTCCACACTTTTCCAAACAAAAGAAATGGTCACATCAATGCTCGCCATACATGCTCGCTTCTTCCCGATACCACTTTTGTCACTTTGCCGCGAGGTTCTAGTGTCACTCCGGCGACCCAACAAATGGTACCGGACTACATGCGATCCCTGAGGCTGTCGTACACTCGAACTCTTACCACATTTCTGATACTGCTTCAGTTTCCAAAACTCGGGGTTACTATCTCTAACGTGGTCATCATTAATCGAACACTGACGGATGGATCTCCGATACTTTCCCGATCATAACAATACGAAAGACCGGACATACTGCCTCCTAAGTCGGACGGCAAAAGCTAACATATAGGCAACCTGGCCTATTCTTCACATGGACTCAAAGGCCCAAAGTAACTCGGGCTAAGTTCCCTCTGTCTTCCAAAGCTCGTCACACCCAATCCGGGGTGGTACTTTCAAGAAGACCGACCGTCAACCTGAACTCTAAGCGTCGTCGCCGATCATCCGCACGATTTCCTCTGAGCTGCCAGAACTTCTTCTAGACAAGCTTCTCACTATCCACAGTCTGCTGGAACAAGCCTGAACCAACTGTCTGAACCTTGCCAACATCGAACCACTCGACTGGCAACTTACACATCCGCCCCCTACAAGGCTTAATAAGGCGACATCCGAACACTGAAATGGTAGCTTAAACACTCCCTCCACCGGAGACAACAATCTCCACAACTACCCCTGAAATACACACACTGGCCCGAGGGCGAATGCGATTCCGAGACTCACCTGAGTTCTTAACCCTGCTTGGTAAAACTTCCAGAAACCAAAAACAGCCGTACCCTGGACTCCACTGTCTGCCATAAGGTGAAGGTAGGCACCCCGTGCAGCCTTACAACTTTTCTGATAAAATCAACACTGCCGAGTAAACTGTCTTTGCTAGAAGACAAGACGGCTGACCTCCTCGGCCCGACCACTGGTCGAACGCATCCACGAACTCGTATGCTGGTTAACTAAACTTGGGCCTACACCCTCACAACCCTAACACAAGGCGGGACCACCACAACCTGACCCTACCACCAAACCTACCGCGGGTTGACGCGCGTGGCCTCAACCCGACCCAACGCGCACAATACTAGCTCCCGATCCTAACAATCTCACTAATCACGTTTCGAAAACCTAGCGGTCTTCTAGCTCGACTACCCTCTTTCAAATCACGCTACTCAGGGACTTATCCCACAAACATAGCTCACGTGCACTATGCGCTCCGATAAGGATCAAACATAACACTACACCTTTACTCGAGACGGCCTTACCTCTAAGGTTTCTACGCATAAAACTCTAAGGCTCACACTTTCTCTATCCCCCAATCTTCCCCGGTTACTAACCATGATTTCTAATCACAAATATTAACACACTGCTATCAAAACATAGCACTTATGCTATACCCATCTTATCACACATACCGAACTCTGAGGTTAAGGATATGCTCGACCCATCGCTTCACTCCCTAGTCGTTTAATCAAACTCGCCTGTAGGCGCATAGCTAAGGAAGGTGACGAACTACCCACCGATCTCAAGGCTAAGTCCTCCTACCAGACACTCTTTCGACATCGACCACGGCCATAGTACAACAAGTACGAACTAAAAGACGACATTCCCGACGACGTCGCTAAATCGCGAACCGAAGCCCCGAGTTCTAACCAACTCCCGCATACCCCGAACGCCCGAAATCCGGAAGACCACTCGCATTGTGGATGTGCATAATCAAATCACGCGAGGTGACTCGCCGAAGTTACCAAAGGACCTCGCCGCTCCGCCCTCTTCTCGCCCTCGTTAACCCGTCGATCTCTACGCTTTCTCCGCCCGTATAAGCTCGCATACGTGCCATGCTCGCTTCAATCAAGAACTACTTTGCACAACCTCTCGTTGATATTCATCAAGACTCGCGTACATCGGTATACTCTCTGGTAGTTAAATCCATAGCTAGTAATGTGGTCGCCTTTGCAATCCATATTCTGTTCTCGTCGCGAACCGGCGTTCAAATATCATGGCCGCAGAGAATCGCCGCCGTGCTAAACTTTATCGGGCTAGTGATGTCGCAGAAATCCCCGAACGAAGCACCTAACTCGTGATGATGATCGTGCCCTCGTAACCTCCTCAACTCTACTCGCAGCCTCCCTACGCTGCCTCTCCGGGCCCGGTTTGCCCTACGCGAGGCATAACGATAAGTGGAAATAATTTCGCGGAGGTCCAACTTACAACACACTCTAAGGCACGATCTCGAGTGAGAGAAGAATAGAAACCAATCCTAAATACCCTATAGCCTCCTCGATTATTGATGTGGTGCACAACACACCGATAATCAAGACTTCATCGATACGGTCTCAGACACTTTCCGAGGATTAATCGCTTCGATACCACTTTTGTCACGACCAACCTGCCCGGATCGTGCCTTACCGGGCACCCAAGTAGACATACATCGAGTAATCAGGAACATAAAGACAATACATGAAACCTGTAATAAGACGGTGAAATAAGAAGACAAAGCAACCAAAAATGGTTACCTTCAAGATATATATAAATAGCAACTTTTTCAACATGAGCAGTTTAATCTTTTACAAACCCCGCCACAACAAGATTTCATGCACTCTAAGAATGATACGACAACAATGGCGACAGGGCCCCGCCAAACCCCGAATGTAAACACTTACGACGCATGGGACTATACCATCGATTAGCCTCCGAGAAACGGAGCTTCCCAAACGCTAAATCAGGACTCGAGAGCTAGGATCAACGATCGTGTACCTCAACTCGCGGCATGAACGCAGCCCGGGGAGGTCAAGACAGTACCGAGTATGTGAAACTAAAAATATCGTAAATGAAATCATAATAGCCTATAAAGCAGAGACATGTATGATAATCAAACTACAGCTCACAATACATAAGGCCATGTCAAGTCGTGACTCACGCCTTCAAAGTCATCACTGAATATAACTATGGGTCTCAAGCCCATAACATCAATCATGCCCGTGGAATACCTTCCTCACCGCCAGCCTATGATAGAAAAGCACCAAGGAATACACATGAACACCGTGTCCCACCTGTGTCCAAATAAAACAAGACAGTAAGTGCGAAGGCATAGCCGACTACTAACACCTACGGACTAACAAGGTCATAAATCAGATCATGATATCTGCTCTGCATCATCACATGATCAAAGCCGGTCACTCGCCGCAGATCAAATGCGCGCTGCCTAGCCTCGAACTTCCCGCACCAAGATAGGCCAACCTCATAGGCCCGCATGAGGTATAACCCCGCATCGAGGGTAGCTATTCCCAAGATCGCCCCGACTCGCATCGCACGGGCCACATAGACCGCATGACCATAAAGGCCGCACACTAACTCGAACTCCCGTAGTTCCGCATGGATCCCCGACCCGCATGAGGTATTCTCGAATCACGGTCCTGCATCACCGAGTCTACCCCGCGACGGAGGCGCCTTAACCTCCGAAATAAGTCAAGGTGAGTGGTACAATACCAACATAACTACCGATAGTCAAACAACTTTAAGCACAATCGAGGAAAACCCTTTACACTAACATCACAAGATACTAACACACATAGCATCCTAGCATGTTTACTTATCAATCAACAAGAAAGTATTACAAGGATATCACAAACCAACACAATCAAGTTATACACACAAGGTACTTTCTACTATATGTCAACAAGTTCGGTTTTTATCCCCAAAGTACTTCATATATTAAATCTTTAAAAGATACGTTTTCACAAAAGTCACACAATACCCGTAGTTATGTGAGAATAGAGTGATTATCCTTTAAGTAAACTAAAACACTTACCTTTGTAAAATCAAGTAACGACATTATTTTCCAAACGCCCAAGTTTGCCTAATTTCAAATGTTCACGTTTCTTATTTTAGAAAGGTTTCGTAGTTCATAGTCTTATTCATTTAAGAATATAATTCTCTTTAAACTATCCGAGAAACATAAGTCTTATATGAGTAGGATATTCTTGTTTATAACAATCTTATTACAAGACCATGATCTAGGAAATATCATTTTGTCTCATCTTAGCTTCTATGCAGATGGAAGTTTCTCTCGGTTTTAATAATACTTAATCACAAAACATTTCCTTTTATTAACGCTGCAGTTGGTTTGTCGATACACATTCTCGATTTCCAAATCAAGAAACATTCTTAAGCCGTTATACCTAACTTCCCATAAAGCTAGTATAACTCTTAAGTTTTCAAAACCAAGTATTACTTCTTTCAAAATGATTCAAAATCTTTTGAAATACTTCAAGTTCTTTATTAACACATAACAAGCCGCTTATAGTTCAAACCTTACCTTTTAAAACCACAAGTATCTTCTTACCAACATAAAGTCATATAACCAACTTCCCATAAAGCCGTTATAACACTTTATGTTTTAAACCAATCAAATACATTTAGCACACGACGCTCACCGTACTACATAGTTCACACATATCATGCTAGAAGAGATAGGAAGAGGTTCACATACCTCGCGACGAGTATCGACTAAAAGCAAAACGCTCCAAGTACTTCCAAACGTCGGCTACTCCTTAAGCCAAGTAGATCGCGCCACACGTAGTACTTCAACCTATAAGGCCACAAGGCGCTTTATTAACATTTAGGTCTAATCGTAGAATATTCTACGTAAAATTCGGCAAAGACCTCCCGCAACAACAGAAATCTCCTCCTCTATCGAGGCCGCTACTAAGCCAACCGGGGTTATACATCTAACCCCAACGGGTACAATTATACTCCACGATACTACTACACAAGTCTACTGTAATACAATTCATGTAATTACAAGATTCTTCTTTAAATTCAGCTTAAGTCGCAAGACATTGCCGTAAGTTTTATTCAGCTTAAGTCGCAAGACATCCGATAACTATGTTCGACTATATATAGCATACTTCAACTATATAATCTAACAACATGTAATTTCCAATTACAATAGAGGACAAGATATTTACCTCGATAAGCCCATAATTATCCAAGTATAAAGTCGATCCCGCAATCGCTTAGCTCCAACTCCGAGCGCCCAACCCGCTCTAAACCACCCTTAGAAGTTCTAACCAACTTATACACAATACTCCAACTGACTATGGAGATTTTCCTAGGGTTTTGTTTTGTGACAGATGACGGAAGTATAATAGTATTTCGGTTTTTCATATAGGTATAACCTTAGAATACTACAAGGTATACTGGCTAAGGTAATTGGGCATTATAACAATACTTTGAGAGTATTTCTACCAAGAGAGTGGGTATTATACGAAAGCAACTAGCAGTGGGTACCCCACGGCTAGCACCCCAAGGAGTGGGTGGCTACCCTCGCCCACCCCACTGTGGGGAACTCTCGCCAAGGGGAGAGGGGCTCTCGCCAAGACACTACACTGGGGAGGAAGAAGCTTTCAAGACTTAGGCAATTTGTGGATGAATTAGTCTTCAAGGGGTATTTATAGGTCTAGCAAAGGCCAACCAATGGCCAAGATCTTGCCAAGTGCAAGGCAAGTGTAGGCCAAGATCTTGCCAAGTGCACCTTAACCAACTACACACAAAATATCCTACCAACTACTTGACAAAATAATCACCATTTCGCCCACTCTATCACACTAATGAGAGGGTGCCAAGTGGCGCCTCTTGGTCCAAAATGTTTCGCTCTCTAAAAATCCGCAAAAATTAAAAATGACATAGCCGGAAATTCCCTACGAAAGTCGTGGAAAACGTTTCGTCGAAAAACGACTCTAATCGGGTGTTGTGAACAAATAAATTTCGCCAAGCCTAATTCTCAAGTTCAAATTTTCACGCACGCCCCACGCATATACCGAAATACGGTATAACAAGATCATCTCACGGAGAATCCTGAGACGAGAATATATTCTCGCGACCTACTTTACGATGAAGAAGTGATGTTTGTAGGAGAAGACATCTTAGAAGAGTACCTGTGTGGAGAATGTTCTTCACGGCGCCGCGAATTTCAAAGAGTAGGTATCGAGCGTTTTGGTATCGTAAACAGACAACACTACCTAATATCGCAAAGCTCGATTCTCGCACCAATAATATGGCGAATACGAGGCTTGCATACATCGACTCAATAGCTATCGATACGAACATACAAGAGTTGCCGGTCATAGAGATTCTGACTTGTTGATTCACCGTCTGCGCGAATGGGCCACCAAGAATATGAAGATACTTCCTTACCTACACTGCGTGAAAGAATTGCGCAAAAGGTTCGTTAAGATAGAGTTCAGGCATACTCCGAGGGCTCAAAATGAGTTTGCAGATGCTTTAGCAACTTTGTCCTCCATGATTCAACATCCAGACAAGAACTATATTTACCCAATCAAAGTAGATGTGCTAGAGCAGCCAACCTATTGTTCTCAGATAGATGAAGAATCAGAGGGCAAACCTTGGTATGATGAAATCAAGAGGTATCTCAAGGCAGGCGAGTACCCGGAAGGCATGACCAACATACAGAAGAAGACTCTTCGGAGGTTAGCAAACCATTTCTTCCTGAGCGGCGATGTCCTTTATCGGAGAACTCTGGATTTGGGTTTGTTAAGATATGTTGACACCCAAGAAGCAAACAAATTATTAGAAGATATACACGGGGGTATGTGCGGACCCCATATGAACGGTTTCACGCTAGCAAAAAAGATACTACGAGGAGGCTACTTCTGGATGACAATGGAAACAGATTGCATCTGTTTCGTGCGGAAGTGTCGTCAATGCTAGATCCATGGCGATTTGATTCATGTGCCGCCAAATGAGCTCAATTTCACGAGTTCTCCATGGCCATTCGCAACTTGGGGCATGGACGTCATCGGTCCTATTGAGCCGGCAGCGTCAAATGGACACAGGTTTATCCTAGGGGCGATCGATTACTTTACAAAATGGGTAGAAGCATCATCGTACAAGTCTGTGACCAAGAAAGTAGTAGTGGATTTTGTTCACCACAACATCATCTGTCGGTTTGGAATTCCAGAGTCAATCATAACCGATAACGGATTCAATCTCAATAGTGGTCTGATGAAGGAAACGTGTGAGAAGTTCAGGATCATTCATCGCAACTCTACTCCATATCGACCACAAATGAATGGAGCAGTCGAAGCGGCCAATAAAAACATCAAGAGGATAGTGGGGAAAATGATAGATAACTAAAAGCATTGGCATAAAATTATGCCTTTCGCCCTCTTAGGTTACCGTACTACAATCCGGACCTCCACAGGTGCAACACCGTACCTCTTGGTTTATGGAACAGAAGTTGTGCTGCCAGCGGAGGTAGAAATACCATCCTTAAGAATCATCCAGGAAACCGAACTAACCGAATCCAAATGGATACAGAGTAGGTACGAGCAATTGATGCTTATTGATGAGAAACGAATGAATGCAGTCTGTCACGGACAACTTTACCAGAACAGAATGACCAGAGCTTTCAATAAAAAGGTACGACCAAGAGACTTCCAACCAGGATAGCTGGTGCTAAAACGTATATTCCCCAATCAAAGTGAGGCGAAAGGGAAATTCGCACTCAATTGGCAAGGCCCTTACATGGTTCACCGAGTGCTTACAGGAGGGTCCCTCATCTTAGCTGAAATGGACGGCGAAGTGTGGCCGAGAGCCATCAACGCAGATGCAGTGAAAAGATACTACATTTAGAGTGCTTTGTTTTCTATGTAATTTCCCTTCATTTGTATTTTGAACTACGTTTGACCTGATTCCCTTGGCGGGATACGTAGGAGGCCATATCGGCTTCGGTCCCATTTCTAGAAAGGCCCAATTACTTTATTTGTAATCGGAACTACGTGTGACCTGATTCCCTTGGCGGATACGTAGGCAGCCACATCGGCCTCGGTCCCGTCTTAAATTTTTTTTAAGTCTGTTCAGAACTAACTACGCTCGACCGATTCCTCAAGTGATACGTGGCGCCTACATCGCCCTCGGCCATACCATTAGAAATCTTCGCTTTCTCATTTTGCATTTTAGTGAGTCAGATTTCACCTTATCATACAGAAGAGACAAATGGACGACATATATCCGACTCAGTTTCATCAGTAAAAAACCGGGACAATATTTAGAGGCTTCGCCACGAAAAGACACCGGCAAATATGATTTCATATGCTCGAAAGATCGACACAAACTGGGACAAATTTTAAAGAGCTTCACTTCAATGGAGCTCCGAGAATATGGGAGAATATACCACCAATTTCGGATAGAGATGTTCGCTTTGTTTCACAACATGTTGCTATTCAAAGATCGACATAATTTCCTACTAGTATATATGAGTATACTCTCTCAAGATAGAATATTTTCAACAAATGTTTTTGACCGAGACTTGAAATCAGACAGGGGTTACATGTCCAGATAAGACAACGCGTGCAAGTATCAAGAGCCAACACAAATTGGTTGACCCCTCCCCGAACTCATAATTTTTCTTTGAGTGAATTTTGCAGGACAACAGGAACAAGGAGGACAACAACATTCCAATACAACAGATTCGCGCACAAAGTCAATCTGCAACAAGTCTACATCAAATACACCTCGAAAATCCTCTTTACTCAGGCTACATCATTTGCACTTTAATTATTTCATCTAGTTTGATTGTGCATGAATTACAGCTCCACATATAGAGGTGGGAACAATTTTATCTACACCTTAGGAGGCAACATTTGCATTCCGTCCATACAAGACGACAACGCCCATACAAGGCGATATTTGCATTTCGTCCATACAAGATGACAACGCCCATACAAGGGTCATTTGCACTTCATCCATACAAGACTATAACGCCCTCACAAGGCGACATTGCATTTCGTCCATACAAGACGATAATGTTCATACAAGGCGTCATTTGCACTTCGTCCATACAAGACGACAACGCCCATACAAGGGTCATTTGCACTTCGTCCATACAAGACGATAACGCCCTCACAAGGCGACATTTGCATTCTGTCCATACAAGACGACAACGCTCATACAAGACGTCATTTGCATTTCGTCCATACAATACGACAACGCCCATACGAGGGTCATTTGCACTTCGTCCATACAAGACGATAACGCCCTCACAAGGCGACATTTGCATTTCGTCCATACAAGGCGTCATTTGCACTTCGTCCATACAAGACGACAACGCTCATACAAGGGTCATTTGCACTTCGTCCATACAAGACGATAACGCCCTCATAAGACGACATTTGCATTTCGTCCATACAAGACGACAACGCCCTCACAAGGCGACATTTGCATTCCGTCCATACAAGACGACAACGCTCATACAAGGCATCATTTGCATTTCGTCCATACAAGATGACAACGCCCATACAAGGCGTCATTTGCATTTCGTCCATACAAGACGATAACGTCCATACAAGGCGTCATTTGCATTTCGTCCATACAAGACGACGACGCCCATACAAGAGTCATTTGCATTTCGTCCATACAAGACGATAACGCCCTCACAAGGCGACATTTGCATTCCGTCCATACAAGACGACAACGCTCATACAAGGCGTCATTTGCATCTCGTCCATACAAGACGACAACGCCCATACAAGGCGTCATTTGCATTTCGTCCATACAAGGGGTCATTTCCATACAAGGCGTCGTTTGCACAACGTCCATACAAGACGTCATTTGCATAACGTCCATACAAGACGTCATTTGTATCCCGTCCATACAAGGCGGTAACGTCCATACAAGACGTTTATTTGCGTAATGTCCATACAAGACGTCATTTGCATTTCATCCATGCAAGACGACATACCATCACATCATGTCATTACATAGTATACACAATTTGACTACAACCACAACACAAAATTCGCACTCTTACATTGTTTTGCTTTGACAGTTATGCGCTAACTTTTTCTTGAGTTTTAGCAATTAGCATGCAGGAGCACGGGTTTTATCTTACAGCGAGTCAGGGCAATTTGTTGGGGGTACAACTTTTCCAACGAACGGCAGAAGTGGTCTCAAGCGTCGGTCCACTCATTCCATATCACCAATAAACTCAGCATCATAAGTCGATACCGGTACACCCCTAGGTTCAGTCTAGTTTATTGTTATTTTATTTTAACATCACGTCGACCCAGCGTCGTCATAACTCGACACTGGGATAAATTTTTAGTCCGCGTCAGCCCGCCTTGGTGTTTGACCATGGTAGCCCAGTGTCGTCATAACTCGACACTGAGACAAATTTTGAATTTCGTGCCAGCCTTGTCTTAATTGCCCAGCATTTTAAATTCTGAGGATCGAGACAAAATTGGCTATAAATCAACGTCTTTGTCTGAAGACTCTTCCATCATCTCCACACAAAGAGGAACAAGTTGTTGACACCCAATTTTGACTCTCCCGTCCAATCATTAACAATAAATTTGCATTAATTTTTTTAGAATACTTTTTAATAATAAAATGCAACAATAAAACATTAATGCAGGCACAAATAAGCAATTTAATAATGGCACCGCATCTTACGTAGAATATTAAGCAATTTGGGTCTCGCGCCCGCATTTATCAATTTTAAGCCATATTCTATTTCCATTAATTTTTTTAATAGTTTTAATAATAATAAATACGTAAATAAATAAATAATTTAGCAATGATATCGTGTCAAATAGCATAGTCGCATTTATTAATACGCAAAGCAATTTCATAATTATTGTAATAATTTAAATTCAAGCTAAAATTAATAAAGCACCTAAAGTCATATTAAGACAATTTAATTTTAACTTTAATAATGATAAATAATGCACAATAAAATAAGATTCTAAATAATAGCGTCGCATTTATAAAAGCATTAAGCAATCCTTAAATATCATATCCGCATTTTGCGTTTAAGTAATTTAATAATAATTTAAACTCCATCAAGTTAATTTTAATTTAACAAAATAGGCATAATAAATAAGTTTTTAATAATGGTCCCGCATTATAAAATATTAAGAACTAATTAATTAGCACGCCCGCATTTATGGTTGTAATAATTTAAATCCAAGCTAAAACTAAGGGTGTATTAAAATAATTTAATTTACCACTAATTAAATAATACACCTAAAATTAATAACACACCTAAAATCAATACCTAATTAAATAATTACCAGCCCACTCCCTACCTAATAAACTCGTCCAGCCCATTACCCAGCCCAACTACCCGCGGCCCAGCACCCCAGCCCCTTTTATCCTTTCCCCTCGTCCACAACCGATGAAAGAAAGAACAAAACCTAATCCCTCACAACTCCAACAGTGCCTCAGACTTATCACCGCCAAGACTCTCAACTCGAGATTCTCACGAGAATCTGGTTTCTTACCCACGCATTTACGTAACCAAATCAATCCATAACCAAATCATCTCCAATTATATGCTCAAATCAGAACGAGAATCTCCTAAACTATAACCCAAATCAGTACCAAAACTATTACCAAATCGGTAGAAAATCCTAAGTTACCATAAATGTAACCATTCTAAAAATCGTCTGAAATTAGCTTTGAAAGCTGCCGAAAATACTTACCAACATTGGAACCTGAATTAGGGCTATATAAACATAGCAACATACACATGCAATGGGGACAGACAGAGTAGCTCTAAAGACACTCTCTTTTCGGTTCAGTTTTCACTTCCTTTTCATCCTCGCAAACAAGTTACTGGAAGCTTTTCTTTGACGATTCGAAGGTACGCTCGCCGTCGCCTCAAATTCACCACAGATAAAAGGTAGTATTGACTGTTACTGGCTTTTGTGATTGCGACTACTGATGAGCTTCTCTAATAGTTGTTGGTATCTATATACATGGTTGAATATAGTGTTTATCGTCCAGGTTATAGGGTCGACTGAGTGGTGTTACTAATGCTTTTCATCTATGGTCATTATTGATATTATAACAGTTGTTTGTGCATATTAAACGCTCATCATATTGAAACCATTAAATGTACAAATCCTGGAAAGCATGGAACTAGCTGATTCATTATGTTAAAAACTAGCTATGAAATTTCATTGCCTTATATGATTAGTTAAATCAAGGTGCTTGGCATATTACTTCAAGAGTGGTAGTAATCATGTATGAACTGTTTCTTGTAACTCTCTCTATAAATAAATACTTCTCCTAGCAAATAGTTAGCGGGAAGTAAAAGGGATTACGAGGTCTAATTCCGAATTTTCAAATTAAGCCGACGCGCTCCCGGAAATAACAACATCAAAATTCAAAAGGGTTATGTGTGTCTATGTGTATGTATATTTATATGCCTATATTCAAAAGATTTCAAATCTTTACTGATTTTCTAAAAATATCACTATTGTATTTTAATAACTTAAGACCGACCTCCAATCAAATTGTTACTAAGATCGAGGATACATGATTTACAATGTTGTGTTATCATCCCAATAAAGTAACAAACATTTTAATCCTAAAATAAAATTTTCGTGTTCCCGTCTCATAAGATAGCTAATGTATTTTACTCTTAAGCTAACCGTACGAGTTTAATATCTATCGTCATATATGCAGAATTTCCCCGTTAAATAAGGTGTAATTGAGCATGTAAAAAGGGGGTGATGATAATCAGTTTCTTCTTGTCCACAACATGTCTTACTAGTAGTTGTCGGTATTTGCATATATGTCTAAATGGAGTAGCTATCGCCTGAGTTTATAGGTCGACTGAGTTGTATTACTAATGCTTGTCAAATCTATGATCCTTGTAGGTGTTATAATAGTCATCTGTATGTGTCAAATATTCGTCATGTTAAAGTAGTTAACGTCTAAATCCTGGAAAGCATGGAACTAGTTCTGTTTAAAATAAGGCAAAGCATGGTTCAGAATATCTGTTGTAGTGTTGATAAATCTGTTTTAGTTATTGTTAGGTCCACCATATATCTGTTGGGATTAGTTCAGGACTGAAATAGGGGTACTGGTATATACATATATCAGTCCAGTTATGTTATGCCATATCCTGGAGTGTTATCGTAACCAACATGTTATACCAAATATGATCTTATGCGCTTGGTTTGACATCTATGGTTCTGTACATTTAAAGCATTACTCCCAAAGAGTCACAACTCAATTAAAGAGAATTCGGAATCAGAAATTTAACTCTTGTAGTTGCTTGATGTCTACTTGGTCCATTACTTGTCCTGCTTATCGGTTACACCTTGACAATGTTTGGCTATAATAGTTTGGCTCAATGGTTTTAGACTTTGGAATTGTGACTAGTATATTGCTGATTTGAAGTTGTCTGTTTATCCTCTGGTATGTATGAATTCACGCAAGCTAACAGGCTAAATAATCTGCTGGATACGTCCTTTATTTCCCGAAAAATATAGTCTTTGGAACTGCAGGTTTGTTTAGTATTAGGTGGCCCTATGTATTCAACCTAGTCCTCGTCAGATTTACCAATCGCTTCCCCTCCCCCTGATTGTTGCATTCTTCAGCAGACCATCCGTGGGTATATTTCGTGATATATGTGATATGTATGCTTCAGTATACATTCGATGTATGTCAAGGTCACCCATATTCTGTAACATATCCTCAATTCCGTGTATATCTCCCTTGTATATTAACTTAAAATATTTTCAAATGTGTCGTTGGGCTTGACATACTTCTGATAGCCTTTAGTCTCTTTTTTTCATAATTGAGTATTGGGCCTAGTCCATTGTTTGCTCTCTCTGTTCCGCCGTGTCTTGCTGACTGGGCCGATCCTTTTTTTTATCGGAAGATGATTGTTGTTTACTGTCCTTCATATATCACTGGGCCTCCCGAGTCCCATTGCTTGTTTGCCTACCCATGAATCATTTAAAGTGGGTTTGCCTACTTGGCCTTGGGTCGTTATCGCTGGGAAAGAATGAGCCATACGTGTGTTTTAGTTTTTTTTTTTACGTAAATTATCTCGTTTACTTGTACTATTAGTTTGATTTGAACATGTATTAATCCTTATCTTTTCTTGATTTTTTACATGACATGCATCATGATCTCCACATCGACGTCCGCCTCAGAACTTCCAAACGAAAAATGGGATGAGATGACGTCGTCATCCGTCCTGAAAACTACATCAACTCTAATCTCATTCTTTATTTATCTGTTTATTTATTTATTTATTTTGTTGTCGTAACTTTGTATTTAATAGAATACTAACTCCATTAGTTGTAGAATAAATTAGGGAGGGTAATATAAAGTAGAAACTCTTCTTAAAATTATTTCTTATAGATTCGTCATATAAATTCAATATTCAAAGATAATCCATTCATCCTTTATATATGTAACTAATACATTACTCCTTATCTAATTTCTAACAAAAGAAATAATTTTCTCCTAAACTCTTCATAAATATCATATGAGTAATTTTATCACTCTTCTTATTATCACTAAACGTTTTTTACATACACTTAAAAAAGTAATTTCATGTCTTACAGATGCATAATTAACTTTACATATATTTTAGGAGTCTTAACCTTACATGTACTTATAGGAGTAATTTATCATTTTTTCCTTTTGTTAATAAAGTAATCTCATGTCTTATAAATGCATAATTAACTTTACATATTTTTGTGAGTCTTATAAAATCGTTTAAGTTATCAAAATATATTCCTTTAGACATTTGCAACATCCCTTTTTACTTAAATATTTTTTCTAAAACATACATCTCTTAGCCAGATAAATTAACCTAGGTTTGAACAGACAACAGTAAGTTAGCGGATTTTAAAGGATGCATAATTCTTTCCCTTTAGGATAATAAAGAACCCTTACCCAGAATCTTATTTAGTTTCACAGACCATTAAATGGAGTTAATGTTGACTTTAATCGGTTAGCATTCAGGTGTCCTAATTCACCCAATTAATTAGGTGGCGACTCCCTTAACAACACATTTACATTTTTATTTTTTTTAGAGGGATAACCATTCCGTCGCGCATTTGAGCCTGAGAGTTCAAAATCAGGTGCGATAATATGTTTGTGAGTCAGTTGGAGTCAAGTTTATGTAAAACACAACTAGACTTGTATTTGGAGGAAGCTAGTCTTGACCGTAAAATAAATCCGAATCTAGATGTACTTGGCTTTTGAAAGGATAACAGGCTAAGGTATCCAGAACTCTCATAATGACACGGGATGTCTTGAGTGTGCCTATCACCACAGTAGCTTCTGAATCAGCATTTAGCATTGGAGGGCGTGTTATTGGAAAGTTTCGAAGTTCTATTCTTCCCGCATGAGGTGCAATTATGTACTAGGGATTGAATTTGTGGACAAGGAGGTAATTAATCTTCTCTCTATTGATTTTTTCATTTTCTTAATAACTAATCAACTGTAAGAGCTTTTTTTTCTTTTTAAATTATTTAAGATCTTGATGGGTCCGATTCTGATGAAGATGAGATTGTTGTTGACCTTGAACCTTATCTTGAGAAACTTAGAGGTAAGACTATCCCCAGCTTTGTTCTGGTGCAGTGTTCTTTGTAAGTTGAAATGTGAGAATCTTGATATATAGTTATTATTTCATGCCACATTGTGAATTTGTGATGTAGTTGTTTAATCTTGTTTGCTTAATGTGAGGTCTAGAATGTCCTTATAACCACTGTTTACTTCTCAGGATATATGTTGTCCATAAAAATATATTAATAATAAAGACAAAACAATAATGACAATGATGGTAAATAGTAGAGGCCCATTCTTGTCAGGAAAAGTAAGAAAATATAGTACAAAAAGCTTTTCAGGTCTTGTGTACAATGTGTTCTTGAATGTGGTTAATTTACTTGCTCATATAAAAGGTGGTTAATTTATTTGCACAATCTGCTCATATAGAATGTGATTGTTTCATGGTGGATTTTCAATTTGTTGGGTATATTTTTAATACAAAAGAAACCAAATTATCGCTTATCTGGACGGGAAAGGAAGCAGTTTTGTTGAAATGAAGTCTGCTTACTCTACTTGAGAATGAAGTTAAATAAACGGATTCGTTGTTCTAGTAATTACTGAGCTTAAACATTGACAAAATTGGCTTGTGTTGCTTCAACTTCACCTACTTGCTTTACAATGGGAAAACTGATCTCTTTATCTTTTGGTTGTTGCTGCTTCTTTTAACCTTTCTACTCTCCCTTTATGATTTGGTTTCCAGCTCCGACGCATCTCTTAATGATGGGGATAAAATAGTTAAATATCATAGGTGGCTCTTGTGTTGTCTTTTATTAAATGAGTATTAGCCAATGACCATTAGAGTATGCTTCAATAATGGAGTTGTTAGGTGTTTCTGGAGTACCAGACAGGCAGTGGGTTTATGAAACTGATGGCACAAATTTTGCAGTAGATAACATATTTTGCTAGTTAAATTTCTTCGTAGATAACATATTTCGCTAGTTAAACTTCGTGCACGTTGTTGTCTCGAGGTGAAATGCAGAACATGAATTAGTTGTGTTCTCTTATTAACCAAATATAATCTTCTTTTGTTTTCTGAGGAACCGATTATTGAGGATGAAGATGACAAAAATTCTGGTACAAGATTATGATGGTGGTCCTCTAATAGAGTTGTTTTGCATATTTAGAATTTATTGTATCTCTTGTAAAAGTATTTTTTGTTGGTATAATAATCTGTATTTGGCTAAATAATGTTTCAACACAATCTGTTAATCAGTTAGTGAAACAAATTACACGATATAAACATTACTTAACAGTAAATTGATCATGAAACAATAAACGAAAACAGAATCTGTTTTGAAAAATAATTTCAGAATATAATCGAGCCCACTTAGTTCAAAGTGTGTCCTTAAGAAAATTATTTCCCTCACAGTACTCGAGGTTAACGGAATATCGCCTCCCAGGATAGAACGATTATCTTACCAGAATAGTAGTACTCCAAATTTCGGTAGCAGCGAACCACTCAACGGCAGTATATCACACAGAATGAAATTTTCGAGTTGAAGATTAAATTCATAATCGAAAATGAATTGATTAAATGAATGAATAAATTCTTGGAATAATCAAGAATTTATAGGTTTGGAGGTACTGATTCTGAATGTTTGCAACCATTCAGAATAGTCACCTAATTTTGGAGGAAAATTCGAAAAAGAAAGGGAGAGCCGGACGGGTCGGGTCGGTCACGGGTTGATCCGTTTAGATTTATTTTTTAATTAATTAAAGAAACGTTTGTCCAAAAAGATTATCAATCAATCGATCTTTTTCCAAATCCAAATTCAAATCCAAAGCCGAAGCCGAAGCCGAGCCGAGCGAGCGACGACAACGGCGCGAGGGGTCCTTGCCCTCTCAACCCTTTTAGCAACTAGAGAAGGTGTAATGTAATATATACACCTCTCTTTCCTTCTTTTTTTTCGATGTGGGACAAAAGAGCCTTTTACTCCCTTTAATTTTCATCCCATCATTTTTCATTCACCAATATCAAAACCCAACAATCCTGTTATACCCCGTATTTCCAGAGTATGTATGTGAGGACGTACGTACAATTGTTTAAGCCCTAATTAGGTTTAGGATGAAATTGTGAACTTTCGACGAAAAAGATTCCGAACCTTGTGAAGGAAATTTTACGTTTTTAATATTTTAACCGATTACGGATTTTTCCGAGAGACGAAATATTTTGGACCAATAGGAGGGCGACATGTGTCACCCTTAGGTGGCATGGTTGGACGAAAATGGTGGCCTAGTGGACAAGTCAAATAGTCAAGTCTTGCAAGATATTTTTTGGGATAGTGGGGGTAGGTAGTGGACGGTTTTGGAGGGGCAAGTGGATGGCCACATGGCTCTTTGTTGTGGTGGACATATGTTCCAATGTTGTGGTGGACATATGTCCCAATATTGTGGTGGACACTTGGTGGAAGACTCCACTCACACAAGCTACTTAATCTACACCCTCCATTTGTTTTAATCTTCGCCATCAAGGTTCTATAAATACCCCCTCAAGTGCAAGACTTCTTCATCCACAAAACAATTTCCAAGTCTCCAAAAACTCCTCTCTCCTTGTTGTAGTTCTCGCCCCAACTCCCTCCCCTTTCCCTAGCTCCCGTCTCATATACCCGTATTTCCGCAGTATGTACGTGGGGCGCACGTAGAAAAATTTGAAACTTGTACTAAGGCTTGGCGAATTAATTTTGTTCACAACACCCGCTTAGAGTCGTTTTCGACGAAACGCTTTCACACTTTCGTAGGGAATTTCCGCTATGTCATTTTTAATTTTGCGGATTTTTCCAGACGAAACATTTTGGACCAACGAGGCGACACTTGGCACCTCCAATTGGTGGACTGAAACGTCCATCGGGACGATTTGGGCTAGCCTTGCACGTTTTGGTGCCTTGGCTAAAGTCAAGGGTTGGTAGGATATTTGTGTGTAGTAAATCCTAGCCCTACACTTGCCTAACACTTGGTTTAATCTTGGCCATTGGTCGCCTTCACTGACCTATAAATACCCTCTCCCTTTGATGAATTCTTCATCCTTTCCACAAATCTCTAAGTGTTAAAATCCTCCTCTCTTGTTGTTGTTCTCGCCCTCCCCTCGCCGAGAGCCCTCCCCATGTGGCCTTGTGGCGAGACTTCACCCTCCTAGTGGTGTTGTTCTCGTATAATATACCCCCTTTGTGGTGTAGAAATACTCTCAAAAGTATTGTTATAATGCCCAAATTACCTTAGCCGTATACCTTGTTGTATTCTAAGGTTATACCTATCTGAAAATGCCCGAAATACTATTATACTTCCGCTACCACAAAACCGAAACCCTAGGAAAATCTCCATAGTCAGCGGAGTATTGTGTAGAAGTTGGTTAGAACTTCTAAGGGTGGTTTAGAGCGGGTTGAGCGCTGGAGTTGAGCTAAACGCTTGCCCAGATCGACTTTAACTAGGATAGTTATGGGCTTATCGAGGTAATTATCTTGTCCTCCGTTGTAATTGGAAATTACATATTATTAGAATATATAGTTGAAGTATACTATATATAGAATGAACGTAGTTATCGCAATGTCTTTTGACTTAAGCTCGAATAATACTTACAGCAATGTCTTGCGACTTAAGCCCAATTTAAAGAAGAATCTGAATCTGTAATTACATAGGGCGATACAGAGACTTGTGTAGTAGTAGCCGTGGAGTAGAATTGTACCCGTAGGGTTAGGCGTATAACCCCCGGTTGGCTTAGCCGCCGATAGAGGAGGAGATTTACTGTTATGCGGGGAGAGTCGAATTTTCGGTAGAATGTTCTACGATGAGATCTAAATGTTAATAAGCGCCTTGTGGCCTTATAGGTTGAAGTACTACGTGTGGCGCGATCTACTGGCGGCAGGAGTAGCCGACGGTTGGAAGTACTTGGGCGTTTTGCTATTAGTCGATAATCGTCGCGGTATGTGAACCTCTTCCTATCTCTTCTAGCATGATATGTGTGAACTATGTAGTACGGTGACGATACGTGCTAAATGTATTTAATTGGTTTACAACATAAAGTGTTATAACGGCTTTATGGGAAGTCGGTTATAAATGACTTTATGTTGGTAAGAAAATACTTGTGGTTTTAAAAGGTAAATCGATTTGAACTATAAGCGGCTTGTTATGTGTTAATAGAGAACTTGAAGTAATACTTGGTTTTGAAAACTTAAGAGTTATACTAGCTTTATGGGAAGTTAGGTATAACGGCTTAAGAATGTTTTCTTGATTTCTAAATCGTAATGTGTATCGACAAACCATCGCACGTTAATAAAAGGAAAATGTTTTGAATAATTAAGTATTATTAAAACCAGAGAAACTTCCATCTGCATAGAAGCTAAGATGAGACAAAATGATATTTCCTAGATCATGGTCAGTAATAAGATTGTTATAAACAAGAATATCCTACTCACATATAAGGCTTATGTTTCTCCGATTGTTTAAAAGAGAATTATATTCTTAAATGAATAAGACTATGAACTTTAAACCTTTCTAAAATAAGAAACGTGAACATTTGAAATTAGGCAAACTTGGGCGTTTGGAAAATAATGTTGTTACTTGATTTTACAAAGGTAAGAGTTTTGGTTTTCTTAAAAGACGATCACTCTATTTTATACTACGGGTATTGTGTGACTTATGTGAAAGAAACAGATCTTTTAAAGATTTAATGTGAAGTACTTTGGGGATAGATACCGAACTTGTTAGTAGAAAGTACCTTGTGTGAATAACTTGATTGTATTGGTTTGTGATAGCCTTGTAATACTTTCTTGTTGATTTGATAAGTAAACATGTTAGGATGCTACGTGTGTTAGTATCTTGTGATGTTAGTGTAAAGGGGTTTTCCTTCGATCGCGCTTAAAGTTGTTTGACTATCACCGTTATGTTGGTATTGTACCACTCACCTTGACTTGTGCCGGAGGTTAAGCCGCCTCCGACGCGGGTAGACTCAGCGATGCAGGACCGTGATTCGAGAATACCTATGCGGGTCCGGGGATCCATGCGGAACTACGGAGTTCCGTGTTAGTGTCGCGCCTTTATGGTCACGCGGTCTTGCGCTACGCGGATCGCGAGTCCGGGGCGATGCCGGGAGTAGCTACCCTCGATGCGGGGTTATACCTCATGCGGGCCTATGAGGTTGGCCTATGCGAGTCAGCGGAGAGTTCGTGGCTAGACGCGCACATTTGATCTGCGGCGAGTGACCGGCTTTTATCATGTGATGCGCCAGACAGATATCATGACACGATTTATGACCTTGTTGGTACTGGGTGTTAGTAGTCGGCTATGCCTTCGCACTTACCTCGCATCGTTTATTAGGACACAGTGGGACACGTGTTCATGTGTATTCCTTGGTGCTTGTATATCATAAACCGCCAGCCGGCGAGAAGGTATTCCACGCATGATTGATGTTGTGGCGTGAGACCCATTGTTATGTTTGAGTGATGACTTTGAGGCGTGAGTCCACGACTTGATATGATTGCTTGTTTATCAGGAATCGTAGTTTTGTTATCATACATGTCTCCTGCTTTATATAGACTACTATGATTCCATTTACGTGATTTTCGCCACATACTCTGCACTGCCAGATCGACCTCGTGGCCGCTCACGCCGCGGTAAAGGTACACCGCCGTTGATCCTCGCTCTAGTGGTCATTCGGCGCTGGGAGAGCTCCGTTTCTCCGAGGCTTGTCTTCGTATAGTCCCTGTTGTTGTAGGTGCTATTCGTGGTATGACGGCCCCGCCCCGTCGTTGTTGTCATATCATTCGTAGAGGTCCAGTAGTAATCTTGGCGGGGTTTGTAAAAAGGATTAAACTGCTCATGTTGAAAAAGTTGTTATTTACATATATGCCAAAGGCAAGTTTTTCTCAGTTATTGTTTCATATTTCATAATATGTCTTGTATCGTTTATGTTCACCGTGATTACTGATGTTGTATCACTAGGGTGCCCGGTAAGGCACGATCCACGCCCGAATCGGGTCGTGACAAAAGTGGTATCGAAGCGATTAATCCTCGGAAAGTGTCTACGCATCGTATCCAGAGAGTCTTGATTATCGGTGTGTGCACCACATCAATAATCGTGAGGCTATAGGGTATTTAGGATTGGTTTCTATTCTTCTCACCGAGATCGTGCCTTAGAGTTGTGTTGTAAGTTGGACCTCCGACGTATTTCTTTCCTTACCGTTATGCCTCGCGTAGGGCAAACCCGCCCGGAGGCAAGCGCCGGCGGAGCCGCGAGTAGAGTTCGGAGGTGGCGAGGCACAGCCCAATCATCACACGAGTTAGGTGCTTCATTCGGGATTTCTGCGACATCACTAGCCCCGTAAAGTTTAGCACGGCGGCGCAGCTCCATCGCGCCATGATATTTGAACCTTCGCCCACGCATCGAGCGGTGAATATAGATTGCAAAGAGGCAACCTCACATTAGCTATGGATTTGGCTACGAGAGTATACCGATGTATCGCGAGTCTTGATGACTACCTAGAGAAGGTTGTGCAAGAGTGATTCTTGATTAGGCTTGGCATGACACGTATGCGGGCTTATGCGCGAGCCAAGAAACGTAGAGATCGACGGGTTAACGAAGGACAACAGAAGAGGGCCAGAGCAGCAAGGTCCTTTGGTAACTTTCGAGGCGAGTCACCTCACCAGCAGATTAGATTATGCACATCCACCAGTGCAGAGTGGTCCTCCACAGGGTTCAGGACGTTCGGGGTGTGCAGGAGTTGGTCAGAACTCCAGGGCTTCCGGTTCACAGTGTGACAGACGTCATCCCGGGGAATGTCGTCTTTTAGTTGGTACTTGTTGTATCTATGACCGTCAAGGTCTGGTGTCGAAGGGTGTCCTTGTAAGAGAACTTAGCCTTCAGGATTGGTGGGTAGTTTGTCATCTCCCTCAATTTATCGCCTACGAGGCGGGTTTGATTAGACGGCTAAAGGGGTGTGAAACAAAGAGTTATAGATATATCTTTAACCCTCTAGAGATCAGTATGTGTGATAAGGTGAGTATACCTTAAGTGCTATGTTCTGATAGCAGTGTGTTAGTTGTGATTAGAAATCTTGGTTGTTTAACCGAGTAAGATTTTGGGGGATAGAGAAGGTGTGAGCCTTAGAGCTTTTTACGTAGAGACCTTAGAGGTGAGGCCATCTCGAGAAAAGGTGTAGTGTTATGTTTGACCCTTATCGGAAGTGCATAGTGCACGTGAGTTGTGTTTGGGATAGGTCCCTAAGTAGTGTGGAATGAAAGGGGGTAGTTGAGCTAAGAAGACCGCTAGGTTTTCGTAACGTGTTTAGTGAGAGTTTTCCTTCGCGAGCTAGCGTTTTCGCGCGTTGCGGTCGGGTTGAGGCCACGTTACGGGTCAACCCGCGGCATGGTGGTGGGTCGGTTTGTGGTGGTCCCGCCGTGATAAGTCACGAGGTGTTAGGCCCAAATTTAGTTGACGTCACGAGTTCGTGGATGCGTTCAACCAGTAGTCGGGCCGATGGGGGCAGCCCATCGTGTTCTTCGGTCAGGACCGTTTACTCGGCTGTGTTGAGTTATCAGAAAGGTTGTAGGGCTGCACTGTTACACCCCGTATTTGCAGGACATGTTTTAGAACGTACGTAAGAACTCTCAATGTTAAGATTTTGAGACTTGTAAAATTTATCGGAATTATGAAATTTTCGGAAAACGTTTTATTGTGACGTATGGGAGGGCGACACGTGTCACCCCCCCTTAAGTGAGCTTGGACGAATTGGACAAGGGCACAAGGGTCATTTGACCCTTGTTAGCAAAACAAGTCTTGCAACTTGAAAGCTTGACATGTTTGACTTAGTCAAGGGGACCACTAGCCTTGATAATTGTTAAGACCTCATCCACACCACCCAATTGTTCACATCTTAGCCCTCCATGTTGTTATATAAGGGTACTAGTAGCAAGAGAGAGCTCCATACTTAGCCAAATTTCAAGAAAAAATTGAAGAACTCAAGTGAGGCTCTCGGGTTCCCTCTTGGAAAGGAAGAAAATTTTTTGTTTCTTGTCCAATAAGCTCCACACTTTAAACCAAGGTTCATGAGTGTTAAGTAAGTGTATCTCAATAGAAAAATCCCGGAAAAAGAGAGTTTTCGTATTAGTCGCAAAGCAAAAACCTAGTCGTCTTTCTAGGTTTTGTTTAGAACTTTGAAGGAAATTGTTGGGGTTGTTCTAAGGGTCTCAAGGAGTGGATTGAGGTGTCTTGAAGAGGCTACAGGTTGCTAGGGCGACTTCGGATGTGAAGATTGGATTGAGATTCGTTGAGGTATAATCTTGTTCTTTGAAAGTGTTACAAGAGTATATATTTTTATAGTTGTTGTTAGCTTTACGTGTTGCTAGCATGAAGTTGATATGTAGAAGTTTATAAGGATTATGGATTGATTGTAAGCCTTGGAAATCCGGAATGTAATGTAAGCCATGTTAAGTTGGATTTCAATTTAGTCGTTATTAGAATCGTCGCATGTTATTGATTTGAAGATTGTGGTAGTTTTAATCAAATGCGACTTGATATCATGTTATGTTAACATTTGGATTGAAAGCGAATTTTGATAAGAATTAGTATTGTTGAACTCAGGTGGCGAATTTGGACTTGTAGTTTGTATTAGTTTGTTATTCATTTATATTAGACTACCTTCTAAATTGTGAGCCAAATGGGTCATTTAGTTATTCATTTGTCTTTGGACTACCTTCTATATTGTTGTGAGCCAATTGGGGCTGTTTGGTTATTGTATTCGGCCTTGAAAAAGGTGACAAAGTAAGTAAAAACAAAGGAGGTGCTGTCCGATTTTCCGTAGAATTTAGTGACTTGACACTTAGGATATTCTACATTTAAAGTAAGAGGTTAATGGACGTATTGTGGCCATGATAGGTTGAAGTACTAAGTTTAGCGTATCCTACTTGAAGAATGGAATAGCTCAAGGTTGAAGTACTTGGGAGCATTTTGCTACTTGTCGACAATCGTCGCGAGGTATGTGAACCTCTTCTTCTTTGGCATGATCCTACGTATGAAATATCCACGTGATATTATTTCATGTTTCCTCCTACTCTTAGAAGTTAAGAGGTAGTCGTGTGATTTACTCTATGTTAAGTGTTATACCCCGTATTTCCAAAGTATGTACGTAAGGACGTACGTAGAAAATTTGAAACTTTTAATATTGGCTTGGCCGAAAATTATTTGTGCACAACACCCGTTTAGAGTCGTTTTTCGACGAAACGTTTTCACAGCTTTCGTAGGGGAATTTCCGGCTATGTCATTTTTAATTTTTGCGGATTTTTCCGAGAGACGAAACGTGTTGGGCCAACAAGAGGGCGCCACTTGGCACCTCCCATCAAGCGGACGTGAGGCTCGGTTGTGGCCGATTGGAATGGCTTTAGTTGGTAGGATATTTGTGTGTTAGTTGGTTAAGGGCACTTGGCAAGATCTTGCCCTACACTTGCTAGGCACTTGGCTAGATCTTGGCCATTGGTTGGCCTGGCTTGTGCTATAAATACCCTCTAAGGTTGAAGACTTCTTCATCCAAAATGCCTAAGTCTTGAGAGCCTTCCTCCCCTTTTCGCAGCCCTTGGCCGAGAGTTTTCCCCCCCTAGTGGGGTTGGCCGAGGGGTAGCCACCCCCCCTCCTGGTAGTGTGGCCGTGGGTACCCCTGCCTTGTTGCTTTCGTATAATACCCCCCCTCTTTGTGGTGTAGAAATACTCTCAAAAGTATTGTTATAATGCCCAAATTACCTTAGCCTTATACCTTGTTGTATTCTAAGGTTATACCTATCTGAAAAGCCCAAAATACTATTATACTTCCATCACCACAAACCGAAACCCTAGGAAAATCTCCATAGTCAGTTGAGTATTGTGTAGAAGTTGGTTAGAACTTCTAAGGGTGGTTTAGAGCGGGTTGGGCGCTCGAGTGGAGCTAAGCGATTGCCCGGGATCGACTTTAAGCTAGGATAATTATGGGCTTATCGAGGTAAATATCTTGTCCTCTATTGTAATTGGAAATTACATGTTGTTAGAATATATAGTTGAAGTATACTATATATAGAACTGAGCGTAGTATCGCAATGTCTTTTGACTTAAGCTGAATAATACTTACGGCAATGTCTTGCGACTTAAGCTGAATTGAAAGAAGAATCTGAATCAGTAATTACATGTGTATTCATGTGAGACTTGTGTAGTAGTACCGTGAAGTAGAATTGTACCCGTTAGGGTTAGATGTATAACCCCCCCCCCCCTGGTTGGCTTGGTAGCCGGCCTCGATAGAGGAGGAGATTTGCGCTGTTGCGGGGGGGGGAGGTGCTGCCGAATTTTCGGTAGAATGTTCTACGATGAGATCTAAATGTTAATAAGCGCCTTGTGGCCTTATAGGTTGAAGTACTACGTGTGGCGCGATCTACTGGCAAGGAGTAGCCGACGGTTGGATGTACTTGGGCGTTTTGCTATTAGTCGATACTCGTCGCGAGGTATGTGAACCTCTTCCTATCTCTTCTAGCATGATATGTGTGAAATATGTAGTACGGTGAGACGTCATACGTCTGAACGTATTTGATTGGTGTAAAACATAAAGTGTTATAACGGCTTTATGGGAAGTTGGTTATAACAGCTTTATGTTGGTAAGAAAATACATGTGGTTTTTAAAAGGTAACTGATTTGAACTATAACTGGCTTGTTATGTGTTAATAAAGAACTTGAAGTATTTCAAAAGATTTTTGAATCATTTTTAAAGGAGAATTATATTCTTAAATGAATAAGACTATGAACTACGAAACCTTTCTAAAAAAATGAGAAACTTGAACATTGGAAATTAGGCAAACTTGAACATTGGAAAAGAATGTTGCTACTTGATTTTACAAAGAGAAGTAATTGATTTACTTTAAAAAGATAATCACTCTATTTTCATATACTACGTATTGTGTGACTTTTGTGAAAGCAACGTATCTTTTAAAGAGTTAATGTATGAAGTACTTTGGGGATAAAAACCCGATCTTGTTAATCATATAGTAGAAAGTACCTTGTGTGAACAACTTGATTGTATTGGTTTGTGATAGCCTTGTAATACTTCTTGTTGCTTTGATAAGTAAACGTGTTAGGATGCTACGTGTGTTAGTATCTTGTGATGTTTGTGTAAAGGGGTTTCCCTTGATTGTGCTTATTAACTATCAGTCGTTATGATAGTATTGTGGCATTCATCTCTTGAGATGATTCCGGGTTAAAGCGCCCTCCGATGCGGGTAGACTCGGCGATGCAGGACCGTGATCCGAGAATACCTCATGCGGGTCTGAGGGCCTATGCGAGCTACGAGAGTTCCAGTTAGCGTCGTCCTTTATGGGCACGCGTCGCGGGCTACGCGACTCGGAAGTCGGGGCGATGCCGGAGTAGCTACCCTCGACGCGGGAATACCTACGCGGGCGATGAGATTGGCCTATCGCGGAGTCGCGGAGTTCGAGGTTAGACGCGCATTGATCATCGGGCAAGTGGCGGCTTTGATCATGTGACGGCCCAGACAGATCTTATGATCTGATTCATGACCTTGTTGGTACCGTGGGTTTTAGTAGTCGGCTATGCCTTCGTACTTACCCCGCAGATTTATTATGACACAGTGGGACCCGTGTTCATGTGTGTTCCTTGGTGCTTTTATATCATGATCGCCGCAGCGGAGAAGGTATTCCACGGGCATGATTGATGTTGTGGGCCTGAGACCCCTTGTTATACTTGAGTGATGACTTGAGGGCGTGAGTCCCTGACTTGACATGACTGCTTTGTTGTAAACTGTAGTTTGGTTATCATACATGTCTCCTGCTTTATATGACTACTATGATTTCATTTACAGTATTTATTTTCGCCACATACCTGCACTGCAGATCGACCTCCTTGAAGCTGCGTTCATGCCGCAGGTAAAGGTACACCAGTCGTTGATCCTCGCTCATAGGGTCACAGTTCAGCTTTTGGGAAGCTCCGTTTCTCCGGAGGCTTATCTTGGTATAGTCCCCTGTTGTCGTAGGTGCTTACATTCAGGGGTATGACGGGGCCCTGTCCCGTCGTTGTTGTCATATCTTTCGTAGAGGTCTGTAGTACTGTTGTGGGCAGGGTTTGTAAAAAGGATTAAACTGTTCATGTTGAAAAAGTTGCTATTTATATATATA
Source organism: Przewalskia tangutica (assembly GCA_029844215.1). NCBI lineage: Eukaryota > Viridiplantae > Streptophyta > Magnoliopsida > Solanales > Solanaceae > Przewalskia > Przewalskia tangutica. Next base: position 93,889,313 of record CM056721.1, read on the forward strand.
CTGAAGGTAACCGCTTGGTTAGTTGCTTTTCTTATTTCACCGTCTTATTACATGGTTTCATGTATTGTCTTTATGTTCACTGATTACTCGATGTATGTCTACTTGGGTGCCGGGTAAGGCACTCCACGCCCGGTTCGGTCGTGACAAAAGTGGTATCGAGCGATTAATCCTCGGAAAGTGTCTACGCACCGTATCCAGAAGTCTTGATTATCGGTGTGTTGTGCACTACACCAATAATCGTGAGGCTATAGGATATTTAGGATTGGTTTCTATTCTTCTCACTCGATCGTGCCTTAGAGTGTGTTGTAAGTTGGACCTCTAACGTAAATTCTTTCCCTTATCGTTATGCCTCGCGTAGGCAACCCGGGCCCGGGAGGGCAAGCGCACGAAGGAGCTGCGAGTAAGTCTGAGGGTTACGTGGGCACAGCCCAATTATCACCTTGGTGGTGCTTCATTCGGGAGTTCTGCGGCGTCGCTAGCCCCGCAGAGTTTAGCACGGCGGCGATTCCTCTGCGCCATGATATTTGAACCTTCGCCCACGACGAGCGAGAGAATATGGATTGCAAAGGCGACCACTATTAGCTATGGATTTAACTACCGGAGAGTATACCGATGTATCGCGAGTCTTGATGAATATCAACGCGAGAGGTTGTGCAAGAGTAGTTCTTGATTAGGCTTAAGCATGGCACGTGCACGAGCTTATACACGCAGCCGAGAAAGCGTAGATCGGCGGGTTAACGAAGGACGAGAAGAGGCGAACAACAAGGTCCTTTGGTAACTTTCGAGGCGAGTCACCTCACCGCAGATTAGATTATGCACTCCGCCATGCGAGTGGTCTTACAAATTTCGGGGCGTTCGGGTGTGCAGAGTTGGTCGAACTCCGGGCTTCCGTTCACGCGATGACGTCATCCCGGAATGTCATCTTTTAGGTTGGTACTTGTTGTACTATGACCGTCGTGGTGCAGTGTCGAAGAGTGTCCTTGTAGGAGGACTTAGCCTTCAGAATCGGTGGGTAGTTTGTCATCTCCTCACTATCGCCTACGGCGGGTTTGATTAGAACGACTAAGAGAGTGAAGCGAGATATAGATATATCTTTAACCCTCAGAGTTTTGTTTATGTGATAAGGTGAGTATACCTTAAGTGTTATGTTACGATAGCGGTGTGTTAGTTGTGATTAGAAATCTTGGTTAGTTAACCGAGTAAGATTTTGGGGATAGATAAGGTGTGAGCCTTAGAATGTTTTACGTAAAGACCTTAGAGGTAAGGCCGTCTCGAGTAAAGGTGTAGTGTTATGTTTGATCCTTATAGGAGTGCATAGTGCACGTGAGCTACGTTTGAGGATAAGTCCTGAGTAGTGTGAAATGAAAGAGGTAGTTGAGCTATGAAGACCGCTAGGTTTTCGTAGCGTGATTAGTAGAGTTTTCCTTCGGGAACTAGTGTTGTGCTCGTTGGCGGTCGGATTGAGGCCATGATGCGGTCAACCCGCGGCTGTTTGGTGGTAGTCGGTTGTGGTGGTCCCGCCTTGTGGTAGGTCACGAGGGTGTTAGGCCCAAGTTTAGATAAACGTGCGAGTTCGTGGATGCGTTCGACCGATGGTCGGGCCGATGGGGCAGCCCATCGTGTCCTTCTGGCCGATCATTTACTCGTGTTGTTTTTTCGAAAGGTTGTAAGGCTGCACGGTGCCTACCTTCACCTTATGGCGACAGTGGAGCCAGTGTTACGGCTGTTTTGTTTCGAAAGTTTTGCCAAGCATGTGTTAAGAACTTCGGTGAGTCTCGATCGCGTTCGCCTCGGGCGGTGTTTGGATTTCAGGGATAGTTGTGGGGATTGTTGTCTCCTGTGGAGGTAGTGTTTAAGCTACCACTTCAGTGTTCGGATATCGCCTTATGAAGCCTTGTAAGGACGGAAGTGTAAGATGCCGATCGATTGGTTCGATGTTAACAAGGTTCAGACAGTTGGTTCAGGCTTGTTCCAGCAGACTGTGGATAGTGAGAAGCTTGTCTAGAAGAAGTTCTGGCAGCTCAGAGGAATCGTGCGGATAATCGGCGGCGACGCCAGAGTTCGAGTTGACGGTCGGTCTTGAAAGTACCACCCGGGGTGGGTGTGACGAGTTTTGGAAGGCGGAGGAACTTAACCCGAGTTACTTTGGGCCTTTGAGTTCATGTGAAGAATAGGCGGGTGCCTATATGATTAGCTTTGCCGTCCGACTTAGGAGGTATGCGTCCGTCTTTCGTATTGTTATGATCGGAAAAGTATCGAGATCCATCGAGTGTTCCCACTTAATGATGACCACGTTAGAGATAGTAACCCGAGTTTTGGAAACCGATGATCGAAATGTGGAAAGAGTTCGGTATCGACATCCTCGAGGATCGCGTGCGATGGTACCATTTGTTGGGTCGCTGAGAAGGTTAATGCCTCGAGCAAAGTGACAAAGTGGTATCTACGAGTAAAGAGAAGCGAGCATGTATGGCGGCATAGATGTGATCATTTCTTTTGTAAAGAGAAGCGAAGGAGGTATATTTTAAACCCGGTGAAGTGTTTTATGGTGATGTTAGAGGTGTTTCCTCGTGGACTTGGATGTAAGCTTTTTGCGCAAGTTGTTTACGTGGCCATGTGGCAAGGATTGCTCTCGTAAGTATAGTAGGGAAGCCTATCTTGGCGCATGTTTGTTTGAGACTTAGAAGGAACATTCGACGAATGTTTCTAAGGAGAGGAGAATGTTATACCGTATTTCCAAAGTATGTACGTGGGGCGTCGTAGAAAATTTGAAACTTTTAATATTGGCTTGGAAAATTATTTGTGCACAACACCCGTTTAGAGTCGTTTTTTGAAACGTTTTCACGACTTTCGTAGGGAATTTCCGCTATGTCATTTTTAATTTTGCGGATTTTTCCGAGAGACGAAGCGTGTTGGGCCAACAAGAGGCGCCACTTGGCACCTCCCATTGGCGGACGTGAGGCTCGGCCAGGCCGATTGGAATGGCTTTAGTTGGTAGGATATTTGTGTGTTAGTTGGTTAAGGGGCACTTGGCAAGATCTTGCCCTACACTTGCAGCACTGCTAGATCTTGGCCATTGGTTGGCCTTGGCTTGTGCTATAAATACCCTCTAAGGTTGAAGACTTCTTCATCCAAAATGCCTAAGTCTTGAGAGCCTTCCTCCCTTTTCGCAGGCCCTCGGCGAGAGTTTTCCCCCCCTAGTGGGGTAGGCCGAGGGGTAGCCACCCCCCCTCCTAGTAGTGTGGCCGTGGGGTACCCCCCCCCTAGCCTTGTTGCTTTCGTATAATACCCCCCTCTTTGTGGTGTAGAAATACTCTCAAAAGTATTGTTATAATGCCCAAATTACCTTAGCCTTATACCTTGTTGTATTCTAAGGTTATACCTATACGAAAAGCCCAGAAAATACTATTATACTTCCATCAGTCACAAAACCGAAACCCTAGTAAAATCTCCATAGTCCGTTGGAGTATTGTGTAGAAGTTGGTTAGAACTTCTAAGGGTGGTTTAGGCGGGTTGGGCGCTGAGTGGAGCTAAACGATTGCCCAGGATCGACTTTAAGCTAGGATAATTATGGGTTTATCGAGGTAAATATCTTGTCCCTCTATTGTAATTGGAAATTACATGTTGTTAGAATATATAGTTGAAGTATACTATATATAATCGAACGTAGTATCGGCAATGTCTTTTGACTTAAGCCCGAATAATACTTACGCAATGTCTTGCGACTTAAGCTGAATTGAAAGAAGAATCTTGAATCGTAATTACATAGAACGTATTACATGAGACTTGTGTAGTAGTACCGTGAAGTAGAATTGTACCGTTAGGGTTAGATGTATAACCCCGGTTGGCTTGGTAGCGGCCTCGATAGAGAGGAGATTTGCGCTGCCATGGGGGAGTCTGCGAATTTTCGGTAGAATGTTCGACGATGAGATCTAAAAGTAACAAAGCGCCTTGTCGCCTTAGAGGATGAAGTACTACGTGTGGCGCGATCTACTTGGCTTAAGGAGTAGCCGACGGTTGGATGTACTTGGAGCGTTTTGCTATTAGTCGATACTCGTCGCGAGGTATGTGAACCTCTTCCTATCTCTTCTAGCATGATATGTGTGAAATATGTAGTACGGTGACGCGTACATTTGAACGTATTTGATTGGTGTAAAACATAAAGTGTTATAACGGCTTTATGGGAAGTTGGTTATACGACTTTATGTTGGTAAGAAAATACATGTGGTTTTTAAAAGGTAACTGATTTGAACTATAACTGGCTTGTTATGTGTTAATAAAGAACTTGAAGTATTTCAAAAGATTTTTGAATCATTTTTAAAGGAGAATTATATTCTTAAATGAATAAGACTATGAACTACGAAACCTTTCTAAAAAATGAGAAACTTGAACATTGGAAATTAGGCAAACTTGAACATTGGAAAAGAATGTTGCTACTTGATTTTACAAAGAGAAGTAATTGATTTACTTTAAAAAGATAATCACTCTATTTTCATATACTACGGGTATTGTGTGACTTTTGTGAAAGCAACGTATCTTTTAAAGAGTTAATGTATGAAGTACTTTGGGGATAAAAACCCGATCTTGTTAATCATATAGTAGAAAGTACCTTGTGTGAACAACTTGATTGTATTGGTTTGTGATAGCCTTGTAATACTTCTTGTTGCTTTGATAAGTAAACGTGTTAGGATGCTACGTGTGTTAGTATCTTGTGATGTTTGTGTAAAGGGGTTTCACTTGATTGTGCTTATTAACTATCAGTCGTTATGATAGTATTGTGGCATTCATCTCTTGAGATGATTCCGGGTTAAGCGCCTCCGATGCGGGTAGACTCGGCGATGCAGGACCGTGATCCGAGAATACCTCATGCGGGTCACGGGGCCTATCGCGGAGCTACGAGTTCCGTGTTAGCGTCGTCCTTTATGGGCATGCGGTCCTTGTGGCTACGCGGACTCGGAAGTCGGGGCGATGCCGGGAGTAGCTACCCTCGATGCGGGAATACCTCATGCGGGCGATGAGATTGGCCTATGCGAGTCGCGGAGTTCCAGGGTTAGACGCGCGCATTGATCTGCGGGCAAGTGGCGGCTTTGATCATGTGACGCCTAGACAGATCTTATAATCTGATTCATGACCTTGTTGGTACTGTGGGTTTTTAGTAGTCGGCTATGCCTTCGTACTTACCCCGTACAGTTTTATTATGACACAGGTGGGACCTGGTGTTCATGTGTGTTCCTTGGTGCTTTTATATCATAGATCGCCAGCCGGCGAAGGTATTCCACGGGCATGATTGATGTTGTGGGCCTGAGACCCCTTGTTATACTTGAGTGATGACTTGAGGGCGTGAGTCCCTGACTTGACATGACTGCTTTGTTGTAAACTGTAGTTTGGTTATCATACATGTCTCCTGCTTTATATGACTACTATGATTTCATTTACAGTATTTATTTTCAGTTTCACATACTGCACTGTTATCGACCTCCCGAAGTGCGTTCATGCCGCAGTAAAGGTACACCGTCGTTGATCCTCGCTCATGTGGTCACGATTCGACTTTGGGAAGCTCCGTTTCTCCGGAGGCTTATCTTGGTATAGTCCCCTGTTGTCGTAGGTGCTTACATTCAGGGGTATGACGGGGCCCTGTCCCGTCGTTGTTGTCATATCTTTCGTAGAGGTCTGTAGTACTGTTGTGGGCAGGGTTTGTAAAAAGGATTAAACTGTTCATGTTGAAAAAGTTGCTATTTATATATATACTGAAGGTAACCGTTTTTGGTTAGCCTGTCTTCTTATTTCACTGTCTTATTACACTGGTTTCATGTATTGTCTTTATGTTCCGCTGATTACTCTGATGTATGTCTACTTGGGTGCCCGGGGTAAGGCACCAGTCACGGGCCCGGGTTCGGGTCGTGACATTAAGTTTATGTCAAGGTTATCCTAAGTCTTTACCAAGCCTTATGGGAGGTGTTGGTAAGAAAGGATTAGGAAATTATGAGATTTGACTCAAAGCTATGTATCTTGATTTTATTTAAAGTAAGTAAGTGGATTTTGTTGTTCGAAAATGACTATAATTTATATGTGAAAAGGGGATCGATTTTAAAAGTGGATGTTATATGGTTTTAAGAGAATAAGTTACTTGGTTTTGGAAGTGTATGAAATTTTGTATATTTGTTTATAAGTATAAGTAAGTGGACTTTAAAGAATGTACGTTATAAGGTTTTAAGACTATGAACTTTGGTTGTCTTCTAAGGATTATGAAACTTTATTTTTTTTTAGTTGTGGACTTGGTTTCTAAAGTATTGACGACATGATTTTAAAGAGTATGTGACTTGAGTTTTAAAAAGAAGAAGTTTTATGATTCTTTTAAGTACGTATGTACGTAGTATGGTCAGTTTAGTTTTCCTAATGTTGCAAGAATTAAATGCCTTAAGTTCTCTAATATGAAAGAACGTTATAATAGCTTTATGGGAAGTTGTTATGACGACTTAAGAAGTAATTATACGATGTAAAAGGTTATGTAAGGAAAATACACCGAGCCTACAAATAGGCGGACACGTTATGAAATACACCGAGCCTACAAATAGGCGGATTACGTTATGAAATACACCGAGCCTACAAATAGGCCGGATACGTTATGAGATACACCGAGCCTACTCATAGGCCGGACACGCCATATTACCCCGAGCCTACACATAGGCCGTTACGTCATCTTACACCGAGCTCCACAAAGCGGACGGATTATGCCACATGATTCCACAAGACACCGAGCTCCACAAAGCGCGGATTATGCTACATGATTCCACAAGACACCGAGCTCCACAGGCGGGCCGGATTATGCTACATGATTCCACAGTACACCGAGCCCCACAGGGGGGCCGGATTATGTCACATGATTCGTCAGTACACCGTGTCCCGCAAATGGGCCGGATTATGTTAAGTAAGATAAGTAAGTTATGTGGAATAAAACTTGATTAATCTCATAAGTATGTAGGTAAGAACATGTTGTTAAATCTTATTGAAAAGGAAAGGAAGCAGTAATTATACGATTGATTTCGTGGAGTTGATATGACATTCTTTTATGCTTATGATATGATTGTTGCACCTTATTTGTTCCATACTCGCACTGTTATCGACTTCTTCGGGCCGCGTTCATGCCCGCAGTATTAGGTGCACAGTGGTGATTCGCTAGTAGGATCTCGGTTCGATTTTGGGAGAAAGCTCCAATTGCTCGGAGGCTTATCTTGTGATACGGTTTCACGATGTGGTAGACTTATGTACATTCGTGGTATGGCGGGCCCTGTCCCGCCACGATTGTTACGTTAAAACTCTTAGAAGTGCAGTAGTCACATGTCGGGTCGGTTTGTAAACGAAAAAGGGATGGAACTGCCGTTGTTTATGTATATGTATATATGTCTGCGAAGGTAGCCCTATCGGCTAACTGTTGTTTTATTTCGTAGTTTATTTTATAAGTTTCATGTATGTTCCACGATTATCTCTCGATGTATACTGTAGCGGTGCCAGGGTAGGGCACCGCCGCGCCCGGTCGGGTCGTGACATGCACGGCGTGCCTACCTACACCTTAAGACGCATGCAGTGGAGCCAGTGTTACTACCGCTTTTTTTCTCGAGGTTTTGCGAGCAAGGTTAGGAACTCAGTGAGTCTCGACCGCATTCGCCTGGGCTGGTTGGATTTCGGGAGTAGTTGGAGATTGTTGTCTCCGCGTGGAGGAGTGTTTAAGCTACCATTTCGGTGTTCGGATGTCACCTTTGAAGCCTTGTAGGGCGAAGTGTAAAGTCTTGGTCGATTGGTTCGATGTTGGCAAGGTTCGCATAATTGGTTGAGCTTGTTCCGGTAGATCGTGGATAGTGAAGCTTGTCTAGAAGAGGTTCCGCACTGAGAAATCGTGCGGATAATCGACGACGCCTTAGAGTTCGTGTTGACGGTCGGTCTTCTTGAAAGTACCACCCGGGGTGGGTGTGGCGAGTTTTGGAATCTGAGGAACTTAGCCCGAGTTACTTTGGGCCTTGTGTCCATGTGAAGAATAGGCGGGTTGCTATATGTTAGCTTTTGCCGTCCGACTTAGGAGGCGAGATGTCCTCGCCCTTCATTGTTATGATCGGAAAGTATCGGAGAATCCATCAGTGTTCCCGATTAATAATGACCACATTAGAGATAGTAACCCCGAGTCTTGGAAAGCGGCCGATCGAATGTGGTAAGAGTTCGAGTGTCACGACCTCGGGGATCGCAAGCGGCGGTACCATTTGTTGGGTCGTCGAGCAAGGCTCGCGACAAAGTGACAAAGTGGTACCATTTGTTGGGTCGCTGAGAAGGTTAATGCCTCGAGCAAATTGACAAAGTGGTATCTATGACGAGTAAAGAGAGAAGCGAGCATGTATGGCAAGCATAGATGTGATCATTTCTTTTGTAAAGAAGGTCGAAGGAAGTATATTTTAGACCCGGTGAGAAGTGTTTTGTGGTGATGGTTAGAGGTGTTTCGTGGACTTTGATGTAAGTAGTTGCGCAGTTGTTTCTGTGGCCAGGTGTGGCAGGATTGATTCTCGTAAGTATAGTAGTGAAGACTATACTGGCGCACGTTTGTTTTGAGGCTTGAAGGAACATTCGGGACGAATGTTTCTAAGGAGGGGAGAATGTTATACCCCGTATTTCCAGAGTATGTACGTAAGGACGTACGTAGAAAAATTTGAAACTTGTACTAAGGCTTGGCCGAATTAATTTTGTTCACAACACCCGTTTAGAGTCGTTTTTCGACGAAACGTTTTCACAGCTTTCGTAGGGGAATTTCCGGCTATGTCATTTTTAATTTTTGCGGATTTTTCCGAGAGACGAAACATTTTGGACCAACGGAGGCGACACTTGGCACCCTCCAATGGTGGACTTGAAACGTCCATTGGGACGATTTGGGCTAGCCTTTGCACGTTTTTGGTGCCTTGGCTAAAGTCAAGGGTTGGTAGGATATTTGTGTGTAGTAAATCCTAGCCCTACACTTGCCTAACACTTGGTTTAATCTTGGCCATTGGTTGGCCTTCACTTGACCTATAAATACCCCTCTCCCTTTGATGAATTCTTCATCCTTTCCACAAATCTCTAAGTGTTAAAATCCTCCTCTCTTGTTGTTGTTCTCGTCCTCCCCTGGCCGAGAGCCCTCCCCAATGTGGCCTTGTGGCCGAGACTTCACCCCCCTCCTAGTGGTGTTGTTCTCGTATAATATACCCCCCCCTTTGTGGTGTAGAAATACTCTCAAAAGTATTGTTATAATGCCCAAATTACCTTAGCCGTATACCTTGTTGTATTCTAAGGTTATACCTATACGAAAAGCCCAGAAATACTATTATACTTCCAGTCAGTCACAAAACCGAAACCCTAGGAAAATCTCCATAGTCCGTTGGAGTATTGTGTAGAAGTTGGTTAGAACTTCTAAGGGTGGTTTAGAGCGGGTTTGAGCGCTTCGAGTGGAGCCAAACGTTTGCCCGGGATCGACTTTAACTAGGATAGTTATGGGCTTATCGAGGTAATTATCTTGTCCTCTGTTGTAATTGGAAATTACATATTATTAGAATATATAGTTGAAGTATACTATATATAGAATCAACGTAGTTATCGGCAATGTCTTTTGACTTAAGCTGAATAATACTTACTGATGTCTTGCGACTTAAGCTGAATTTAAAGAAGAATCTTGAATCAGAATTACATAGGGCGATTACGATGAGACTGTAGTAGTAGCCGTGAAGTAGAATTGTACCCGTTAGGGTTAGGCGATAACCCCTGGTTGGCTTGGTAGCGGCCTCGATAGAGGAGAGATTTACGCCATTGCGGGGAGGTGTTGCGAATTTTCGGTAGAATGTTCTCTGATGAGATCTAAATGTTAATAAAGCGCCTTGTGGCCTTATAGGTTGAAGTACTACGTGTGGCGCGATCTACTTGGCTTAAGGAGTAGCCGACGGTTGGAAGTACTTGGGCGTTTTGCTATTAGTCGATAATCGTCGCGAGGTATGTGAACCTCTTCCTATCTCTTCTAGCATGATATGTGTGAACTATGTAGTGCGGTGACGCATACGTGCTAAATGTATTTAATTGGTTTAAAACATAAAGTGTTATAACGGCTTTATGGGAAGTCGGTTATAAATGACTTTATGTTGGTAAGAAAATACTTGTGGTTTTTAAAAGGTAATCGATTTGAACTATAAGCGGCTTGTTATGTGTTAATAGAGAACTTGAAGTAATACTTGGTTTTGAAAACTTAAGAGTTATACTAGCTTTATGGGAAGTTAGGTATAACGCTTAAGAATGTTTTCTTGATTTGGAAATCGTAATGTGTATCGACAAACCACTGCGGCGTTAATAAAAGGAAAATGTTTTGAATAATTAAGTATTATTAAAACCAAGAGAAACTTCCATCTGCATGCTAAGATGAGACAAAATGATATTTCCTAGATCATGGTCATTGTAATAAGATTGTTATAAACAAGAATATCCTACTCACATATAAGGCTTATGTTTCTCAGATTGTTAAAAGAGAATTATATTCTTAAATGAATAAGACTATGAACTACGAAACCTTTCTAAAATAAGAAACGTGAACATTTGAAATTAGGCAAACTTGGACGTTTGGAAAATAATGTTGTTACTTGATTTTACAAAGGTAAGAGTTTTGGTTTTCTTAAAAGCGATCCACTCTATTTTATACTAGGTGTATTGTGTGACTTATGTGAAAGAAACAGATCTTTTAAAGATTTAATGTGTTAAGTACTTTGGGTATAGATACACGAACTTGTTATTAGAAAGTACCTTGTGTGAATAACTTGATTGTATTGGTTTGTGATAGCCTTGTAATACTTTCTTGTTGATTTGATAAGTAAACATGTTAGGATGCTACGTGTGTTAGTATCTTGTGATGTTAGTGTAAAGGGGTTTTCCCTTCGACTGCGCTTAAAGTTGTTTGAATATCAGCCGTTATGTTGGTATTGTACCACTCACCTTGACTTGTGCGGAGGTTAAGCCGCCTCCGACGCGGTAGACTCGGTGATGCAGGACCGTGATTCGAGAATACCTCATGCGGGTCCGGGGATCCATGCGAACTACGGAGTTCCGTGTTAGTGTGCGCCTTTATGGTCATGCGGTCTTTGTGGCCATGCGGATCGCGAGTCGGGGATGCCGGGAGTAGCTACCCTCGATGCGGGGTTATACCTCATGCGGGCCTATGAGGTTGGCCTATCGCGAGTCTGCGAGAGTTCGAGGCTAGACGCGCACATTTGATCTCGCGCGAGTGACCGCTTTATCATGTGATGCCTAGGCAGATATCATGACACGCTTTATGACCTTGTTGATGCATGGGTGTTAGTAGTCGGCTATGCCTTCGTGTACCCCACATCTTGTTTTATTAGGACACAAGGTGGGACACGGTGTTCATGTGTATTCCTGGTGCTTGTATATCATAAATCGCCATGGCGGAAGGTATTCCACGGGCATGATTGATGTTGTGGGCGTGAGACCCGTTGTTATGTTTGAGTGATGACTTTGAGGCGTGAGTCCACGACTTGATATGATCGCTTGTTTATCAGGAATCGTAGTTTTGTTATCATACATGTCTCTGCTTTATATAGACTACTATGATTCCATTTACGTATTTTCGCCACATACTCTGCACTGTTAGATCGACCTCCTTGGGGCCGTTCATGCCGCAGTAAAGGTACACCGCCGTTGATCCTCGCTCTGTGGTCATTCGATTGGGAGAGCTCCGTTTCTCGAGGCTTGTCTTCGTATAGTCCCTGTTGTAGGTGCTACATTCGGGGTATGGCGGCCCCGTCCGTCGTTGTTGTCATATCATTCGTAGAGGTCAGTAATCTTGTTGTGGCGTGGTTTGTAAAAGGATTAAACTGTTCATGTTGAAAAAGTTGTTATTTACATATATGCCGAAAGGCAAGTTTTTCTCGATTATTGTTTCATATTTCATAATATGTCTTGTATCGTTTATGTTCCGATTACTGCGATGTTGTATCACTAGGTGCCCGGTAAGGCACCCACGCCCGGATCGGTCGTGACACCGTCAAATACCCTCCCCTTTCCTAGTTGTTTCGTCAAGCCCCCTTGGTAGAGAAATTGTCTTCAAGTATAGTTCTTATTCCAAAATACCTTAGCCTAAATCCCTTGTAATTTTCCTAAGTTACCTCTACATGAAGAGCAGAAAATACTACTTTATTTCCTTTAGTCACAAAAAGAAACCCTAGGAAAATCTTCATAGTTGGTTGAAGTATTAAGTAGAAGTTGTGTAGAAACTTCTAAGGGTTTCTTGGAGCGGATTGGAGCGTACAGAATAGGAGCTAAACGTTGCTCAGGATCGACTTATAAACTTGGATAATTTTGGGCTTATCGAGGTAATGGTCTTTATCCCCCTATTGTAATTGGAAATTACATGTTGTAGTAATGTATAGTTGAAGTATACTATATGTAGAATGAATATGGATAAGAATTGAACTGTATTTACAGTAGACTTGTAGTATTATTGTGGAGTAGAATTGTACTCGTCCGGTTAGACGTGTAACCCCAGGATGGTTGGTTTGGTGCAGCCTCGTTAGAGAGGAGATTTATGTGGTCATGCGGGAGGTGCGCAAATTTCCGTAGAATAGGAACCTTGTACTGGAATTGTGCTACAAAGAGATCGAGAAATTGATAGACGCTTGTGGCCTTTATAGTTGAGATACTACAGTAGTGTATTCTACTTGAAGCGGTGGAAAAGGCTAGCGTGGTTACATTACTGGAGCTATTTGCTAATTGTCGATAATCGTCGCGAGGTATGTGAACCTCTTCCTATCTTTTCTAGCATGATTGTTGTGAACTATGTAATCGGTAGACGTACGTGTGCTAACGAGTTTTGGTTGGTTTAAAACATAAGGTGTTATAATAGCTTTATGGGAAGTTAGTTATAACGACTTTATGTAGGTAAAAGAATGGTTTATTGATTTTAGAAGTTAAGAGACTTGATCTTAAAAGATAAGAGACTTAACTTATAAATGACGTTTTATGAAATGTTAAGGACTTGAATTTTGTTAAAAAGTTGTGAAACCTCATTCGTGAGTAATGAGTACTTGGTTTTTAAAGAATAATGTTTTACTGATTTCGGAAATGAGAATAAGTAGCGAACAAACCACTTCAGCGTTAATAAAGGAAAATGTATTGACAAATAATTAATTATATTAAAACCAGTAGAAACCTCCATCTGCATAGAAGCTAAGATAAGACAAAATTGTATTACATTTTCTAGATCATGGCTGCTTTAATAAGATTGTTATAAACAAGAAAAACTACTCACACATAAGGCATATGTTACTCAATTGTTTTAAAAAGAGATTACGTTATTTGATTAAGACTATGAACTATGCCATCTTTCGAAAATAAAAGACTTGAGTATTTGAAATTAGGCAACTTGAACTTTTGGAAAAGAATGTTGTTACTTGATTTTAAAAAGGAAAGTGTTTTGATTTAAAATGAAAGTATGGTATTATCTTAATCTGTCTTAAAAGAGAGTTTAAATGTTATGGCCGATTCTACCCCGAGTCCATGGGATGGACCGGGAATGTATTCCACACGATTTGACACCGAGTCCATGGGATGGACCGGGAATGTATTCCACACGATTTGACACCGAGTCCTTGGGATGGACCGGAAATGTATTCCACACGATTTGACACCGAGTCCATGGGATGGACCGGGAATGTATTCCACACGATTTGACACCGAGTCCATGGGATGGACCGGGAATGTATTCCACATGATTTGACACCGAGTCCATGAGATGGACCGGGAATGTATTCCATACGATCCGACACCGAGTCCATGAGATGGACCGGGAATGTGACCATGTGATTCCACCTCGAGTCCCATGGGATGGGCCGAGACATGTTATACGTATCACACGATTTATACCTAGATCGCCGGCAGCGGTGAGGAAGGAGTTCCACGCATGAGGATGACTTGGCGCGTGAGTCCACGACTTGATACGCATCGCTTATGTAGTGAATCGTAGTTTAGTTATCATACATGTCTCTGTTTTATATAGACTATCATGATTTCATTTACGTGATTTCGCCACATACTGTAATCGCAGATCGACTCTCCTTCGGGCCGTTCATGCCGCATGTAGAGGTACATCGGTTGTTGATCCTCGCTCATAGGATCACAGTTCAGCATATTGGGAAGCTCCGTTTCTCCGGAGGCTTATCTTTTGGTATGTTTCCCTGAGTTGTAGGTTCTTGTACATTCAGGGGTATGGCGGGCCCCGTCCCGCCATAGTTGTTGTTATATTCTTGTAGGTCCAGAGTACTATTGGGCGGGGTTGTAAGGATGAATCGCTCAAATTTCTCAGATATACGCAATAAGGCAACCGCTTGGGTTATCCTGTTTTCTTATTTCATATCTGTAAGTTTTTATTTCCGCTGATTTTCTCTCGATGTTGTATCACCAGTGGTGCTGGTAAGACACCGCCGCGCCCGAGGTCGGGTCGTGACAAAAGTGGTATCAGAGCAGTTAATCCTCTGAAAGTGTCTACAGACCGTATCTAGTAGTTCTGATTATCTGTGTTGTGCACCACACCAATAATCGTGAGGCTATAGGATATTTAGGATTGGTTTCCATTCTTCTCATTCCGAGATCGTGCCTGTGAGCCGCGGTTAAGTCGACCCTCCGACGTATTTCGCT